>VZRX01017779.1:0-73865 GCA_013398075.1 Notiomystis cincta | reverse complement strand
GCAGGGCACGGTAGGACAGGGCAGGGCAGGGCAGGGTAGGGCAGGGCAGGGCAGGGCAGGGGGCTGTCACCAGGGAGCTCCCCCTGCAGTTCCCCTCCTCTCCACCTGCTCAGCACTGAGTGTCACAGCCTCTCCTCGCTACAAAGGCTCTGCCCTGTTCCTGTGAACAAGCACAGAATTAAAAAAGCAAAGAGAACTTGTACAACCCAAAGCACTGCTTTTCATTAATGTAACAAAATCAATCACAGGGGAAAAGTTTGAGAAACTTCTATATCCAATGCTCAATAAACCCAAAAATTTTGGCAGGCCCTTAGCAAATAAAAATGTTAATGCTATGCAGTCGCTCTAATGATGTAACAGATGGATTTTTCTGTTTAGTTTTCATCACATTACAGACATATTGTTTGTATATTCTTTCTCTGGAATATCTTTACAAGAGAAGGAAGGTGCTGCCTTTACAGGGGAGGCATCTTTTTATGATTCTGTTTGTGCCTATGGGCAATCACTCTCACCCTGGGTCGTCTTTGCTCATCATCTTTTATGACAGTCATAGGATTTCTTTCTAAAAAAGGAGCTGTAAAAATCAGAAAAATTTAATCATCTTTCAAATTCAAAAGCAGCTGACTGAAACCCCACAGTAGAAAACAGATGCAGGGGACAAACCAGATCAGAGCATGGTGGCAAGTACTGTAAAATGTTTTCTTTGTAAATCAGACAAAACACATGTTTATTTAAAAAAAAAAAAAGGAAAGCCTCCATAATATAAATTTACTATACTAATTCATACTGAGCAGTGATTTATTTGCTCTGCTGCCTCACTGAGAAGTACTCTAGCCCCCAAGCCAACACTTGGTCTTTAGTCTGTCTTTTGGGATTGAAATATACTATAGAAAGAGATATTTTCCATATTCTTGGCTTCAAGTTGTTTCTTCCTATTGATATGATAACTCTTTATTCATCCTTTTGCTTCATTTGAAGGGTTTTTCGACTTTCAGTACTAATTTATTTCTAAGTTTCAAAATTCATGTTAGTACAGTTTTTAAGAAGTAATCACTGTGGCAATTCAAATATCATCTATGTTAATCCTAAAAAACTGCATTTAGATAATATTAATGGGCTGATTTACAAGTAATAAAGCAAGGATGGGACTATTCTTAATTTATCCTGCTGTGTTCAGATATTACCACACATATGGCAGAGAAGATTACCAGCAGTTCTGAGACCCCCGCGATTCTTCAGGCATAACAAAGCAGATTAATGACAGAGTAATAAGGTCAGCTCAGGTATAACACAACCTTTTCTCCTGGATTAGTTAGTTCAAAGCCAAATTTGGCCCAACCTAAGAGAAAATTTCCTTTTACTTGTTGATTTGGTTAAATATTTGAGACCAGAATAATGGTGAATTCTGTGTCTGAAAGAGATGAAGGATCCACAACCCAGGGGATTAAATCTCTCATTTAGTCTCTCACTAGTTAAAGTTCTAGATAACAAAAACTAGTACTTCACACAATTGGTGAGGAGAAAAGGACTTGCTCTCCAGATTTAAAAGCAGCACTTCTGAAGGATAATGAAACAGATAGCACAGACTATTTCTGGTAAATTTTGGGTCATTTAGGAAGAATTACACCAATCACAAGTGCAGCTGAAAATAATTAGTCTAGTTGCTTAAACAGAAAAACTGCTTATTGTCATTGTGAGAAAGAAATGAAGACAGTAAACAGTAGGTGGAAAGAAGTTAATGGTGTATCTGATAACACAACCCTGTCCCAAATGAATTCACTGTTAAAGAAGATAGTTATTACCTAGAAAATTAAAGGCTATAAATAAAATGTAAATAGTCCTTGAGAAAAGCTTCACTAAAATTTCATATACAATTTTAGGTTGTTTTCTGACAGATTAATTACCTCATAATAGAAACATAAAAACATTTAATTAAATGTGAAGTGAAAAGCCATGTACTCCCATGTAATGGAAACATCAGCAGTGATAAATGCTATGCAGCTGTAGTGAATATTTTGTTATACCTGTGTTTATTGGAATGCAAAAAGAAACAGGTGTGGCCCATGGGGTAAACAAGGGATTTAAAGTGAGGGATCAAGTTTCTAGGTCAGGGATAATTCCTAACATTTAACTTCTTTGTTTATGGTTCAACTGATTTATGAGCCCACATAACAAAAATAAGACTCCCATCATGGCATTGTGGGAGACTGAATTCCCCATAGTTCTGAGTTAGAAAGTGCTCTGAAAATTAACCTTGTTAGTTTCTATAAAATCATTTGTTATCTGGCTTGCAAACTGAGTACTGTGCCCAGTTTTCTACAGGATCAGGTAAAAGACAACCAAAAAGGAGCTCTGAAGTTAAAGGCCATATCCTTCACTTTCCTGTTTGCACCCACTTCAGCTGCCAGCCTTTACTCCCTCTTTTCTCTTGAGACAGACACACAGACAGTTTTCTGACCAGAGGACAGAGGCAGCTGGCTTGGGGCAGGGCACCTGCCTTTCCATGAGTGATCCATGTGAAAACCCAGCCAAGGATGCCCTGATAGCACCATGGCCTCTACTGCTCATTAATCCCAGGTAAGAGCTATTGCCTCCTGCCTGCTCTGGCCAAGCACTGTGTGATCAGGCATGGCACAACAGAGCTCAGACAGGCAGGGTGTGCACAGTTGTTCCCATCTAGCAACCACCTGTGACCAGTGCAGGAACTGAGGCACCCCAATGCTAAAACACAGTACAGAGAGATGGATAATGGGATAGGGAGTGGTAAGCCACAGTAAAGCATCAGGGAGCTCATGTGAGCATCACCTGGGGAATGCTGCCTGCCTGCCTCTATTGCCTTTGGTCAGGAAACCTGCAAGGGGACACAGTCTTCCTGCAGGACTCTGAGTGAAGGACAGATCCTTGTCATAGAAACAAATTTCTTAAACCAGTTGATGAACACTAATGCAGAAATCAAAATAAATCTTAAGAGCCACAGATACTGGAAACTTTTTACCACTCTGTTGTCACACACATATGAAGGGGTCAGAAGGCTGCCTAGAGATTTAAAAAGGGAATCACAGTGGAGTGACTACTGCTCCTGCTACTCCAGCTGGAACATCTAAGAATATCTGCCACTATAACTTCTGCAGCTTCAAGAAAACATTCAAGAAGCATTACTATCTCTAACCAAAGCCTTGAAAATAAGTCATAATATTTTTAACACATGAACCTTTTAGGAAAAATTGTTGCCTAGGTTCTTTAGCACATTATTAGTAATGTTCACCACAATTTCATCTTTTACAATTCATTCAGACTTGAACAAAATTGTTAAATAAATGAATTATTCATTTTAAAAAGCAGAAGACTTGAACATTGCAATGCAAACAACACATCATCTGCAGATTTCTTAGACCCATTTCCTGTACTTTCTGTCTTAAATCTCCCAGGTCACTTGAGCTTTTACCACAATTGACTCCTTAGCCAAAGATGGTACCTCTGAAGGCAGGCACTGAGAGAGGACAGAGAGTGAATGCCTTTCTGCAGGAGAGGTGACAGCCCTTCCTGAAGCAGTGTATGTGGAGTGAAGCCAAATGCTCACAGCATGTGAAAACACTCGTGTAGAATGGTTCCTGATGGGATCGGTTTTGCTGAAGGCAGAGGGGAGGACGGGAGAGGCTTGGAGTTCTGGGCAGCATTCAGTTAATCAAACAGACAACTCAATAACCAAACTGAAACTTTTATGGGTCATATTTTGTTTAAACCCAAGACAATGACATTTCTGAGATCTTAAAGGATTGATTATCACTAGCTCAGTGCATACTTAGGACCCTAATGCACCATTATATTTCTCTGTTTCTTTGGCATAACACAATAAATAGCACTGATTTTAAATAGGCTGGGGGAGGAGTGAAGGGGAGGGAGAAAGATGCATATAGAGGACAGTTCACTATGTCATCTGCAAAAAAATTTGGCTTAGAATTTAGAAATATTATAAATATTAGTCTTAATACAAAGTAGAATAAAATTGAAAGATGGTTTGTCTAAAAATTCAGCAGAGGCTCCACCAGCTGATATTTCTCAGGCTGTGATGAATCCTTCCTTGCCTCTTTTCATCCCCATGCTCCAAACATACCAGTTCTTAAAGTCAACTGTCCAGACACAACACACTAATGCTCTTTGCCAAAGAGGACTCTTACACCATCCAAAGAAAGGATGAAGGAGATCTCCAGTTTTCTGAGGGATGGAACACAGTGCAAACTTGAATTAGCACCATATTACAATGTTTAGCAATCTGTCTCAATTCTGCACCGAATCCCTTCATTGGCATTAAGAAATGTCTTACTGCTAAGGTTATTTCTGTGGACATGGAGAAGTACAGCACATTTTATTATTTCTCTTATTGGATTAAAGATTTTGCAATGTACTCAAAAGCACTGGAGGGCTTTCTTATGAAAGACAGCTATAAAAGTGTATTTGAAGTTTCTCCTCTATGACAAACAGTTGTATTAAAATGGAAAAACTACAGGGTATGAGCTAGAATTTATTAAGCTTTATTATGTTGAATAATGTTTAGATTAATAACAATTAGGTAGAATAAAAGTATGATGTGAATGTGACTAAAAAGAAATACTTAAGCCACGTGTTAGTTATTAATAAGTCAACATAATTTTTGACAGCTATCCAAATATCTTAAGAAGCTTTTCGAAGTCATGGTCCATCTAGATGGAAAATCTATATTTATTTAAATATATCTAAAGGAAGATAAATATGCAAAATCTAAGCATCAAAGTGTGTGTATTTTCTAATGAAAACAAATTACCCAATGTGAAAGTCAGTGGGAAGTTTTTTATGGTACTTTTGAGAGATTTCTAAAGATTCTTGTGTGCGTAAAGATACAGATGGATTTGTACAGGATTTTTTTTAATGTTCTAAAAGACCTACAGGATTTGTGTACTTACAAAAAATAATTTCTGAGAGAAGTCCTTGTCCATGATCTATTATGCAATTACTTATTATGTGCTCTTTAGTTTAATTGAAGTCTTAAGCTCTAGTCCAGCACTCCATTGATTTAGGTAAGGCCCACCATTGCCTCACAAGCTGTTTATGGGCCTAGGGCAATGGCACTAACATACAAATCAAACAATAAAACTCACCTGTCCACATTATACATGGATATTTTAATAAAAGACAACCCAAATATCACTGGTATTTAGGAGAAGGTTTGATGAGAAGGTTGTCCTCAACATGGACATGAGCTACCAGAGGCCTTGACAGAGGAGGGTGTTTATAAGGGAACAAATTTCGCTACTAATTTAAAATAAATAACCCAAATGTTAAGCGTGGCATCTGTCCTTTTACAAAATGTTAAATATTACTTCTTCATTTGTTATGTGTCTCAGCATGACCAACTGAAATGTTACTGGCTTTTTCTGTGTCAAGTCTGTTTATTGGTTACAGAACAGAAGCTTGCATTTGTGCTACACCACCTTAGTGACAAAATATACCTTTTAGTCACATGGGAGAAAAATAAGCCATAGAAAAAACAAGAAATAAATCCAGTCTTTGGAGGTATTAGTTTCAAATACAGAGTAAAACTAATTTCTACCTCCGCCTTTCTACTGATTTTGTGTAACTTGCTTCAGTGTTTCTTCTATGAATTTACAAAACTCCTGTTCCAAACAAATTGCAAGAAGCTTCAGATTAACAATACATGTAAACACACGCTTTAAGCATAAATTTAAATTCTATGAAGTTCCAAGTATTCATATATACACAGAATAATAGGCATTCTCTTGATGCCTTTTCTGAAGGGGTATATTTGTTTCACTTTTCTGCACATGCTGAGACTCTTTTGCTCCCTAGGCTACTGATCTTACTGACAATTGCTGCAAACCATTAACATTTCATGCTGCTACATTGTTTTAATCTGATTTAGAATCTGAGGTACCGGTGGCTGCTATCGTTGTCCCCCAAAATAGTGCAGTAAAAGGCTACTTCACTCAGGAAAAGAATGGAGCATTGACATGAGAAAGCAATTATGTGGGAAACATTGAATCAAGCATTCCCAGGTGGTATATTTATATTAAGAATAAACTGTAAGGGAGCCAAGTTTGAAGTCTGTGAAACTTCCACCATTGTTAAAGGGCCACTGTCCCTTATACTGGGGCCCCCAAACTGCAAGGGGATTTTACGAAACTTAAGATGAAATCCAAAATATAAATTAAAACTCAAATCACTAATTTTATTTCTTTTAATCAAACTTCCATCTCAAGTACTAAGAAGACTAACAGTACTGTTATGCAGGGATACACAAAATAAAAGAAAATAAAAGTGGAAGTGGGAAAAAGTCAGGCTGAGTGTTTTCCAGTGTCACTCTCTGGGCTTTGTGAAATACTGAAAACAAACAGGAGAGGGATAGATCCAAGAGGAAGTATTTTTAATTTGTTTCCATTGTAGTAATCTTCATAGATAGGTCAGCATTTTCTACTTTTTATATAAAGTATCAGCTTGATTGACAGCAAACCCTTAAAGAAAGCAGTTTGTTACACTAAATGTCAAAGGATGAGAATGAGTAACTCTTAGATATAACAACCTCAGCAGCAAGAGCAGCCAAAGCAGGAGAGAGCTTGGGTAAGAGCTGCAGACACTCAGCACTATTTACAGCACAAAACTTAAGTTTTATGTAAATAAAAGCCCCATTTTAATAAGAACAGAGTTTCTACCTTCATCCTATTTAGCTTTTGGTACAATGAGATATAAAAATGAAAATAATAAAAGTGTAGAAATTTTGTACCCACCACCAGCATTCATGCTGCATATGCTTTTTCTTTCAGCAAAATTTTTGAAGGCCAGAAATTGATTACATTTGTGACATTTTGGTCTTTATTTCAGTTATCTAAACTTCTAAGTGTTTCTCTCAGGTTTTTGATCCACTTTCACTCCTCACAGAAATTAAAAGTCTCCAAATTTTTATTTGAATAATTTCTAATATTTATATATGCATGACAGTTTTAACATTTAGGCTAAATGCACAAATTTTCTTGGCATGTTGTCACAAATTTGAGCAAGATTTGGAGAGGAGAAACTCTGTGAACATGAAAACTGGAAAAAAAGCTTCTCTAGACGTCTTTAAACCTCCTAAATATCTGGGTGAAGCTTCAAGTCAGTTAATTCAGTTGAATTCATTCATGTATCTTGAGACAAATCTACTGCAAATCTGAAAGGAATTAGTTAGAAATCAAGAATAAATGTGATGAACACAAAATGGAACAATGTTAAGATAACAAGGAGCCATAGTGTATGTGTAAATACTGTAAATAGTGTTTTCATCCTTAAAACAGAAGCTGGTTAACAACAGAGAATGAAATTTGAATAGAAGCAAAGTCAGAGTGACATTATGGTAATCTCAGGACTTCATACATTCTTTTAAAAGGTCCCATTGAGTCAAGTCCCACTGAGTTAAGGTAAACATGCAAAATTATCTGTTTCTTAGCAAAAAGCAAGGCTGGGCACGACTTGACACTGCACATGCAAGAGCTGTGTGGGCACTGCAGTCCCTTCACACACGTGGCAGCAAAGCCTGCCTGCTGTCTGACATCACCTGGCTTCCTCACACACCCCTGGCCACTCACCTCTTCCACCTGACAAAAAAGTGTGTCAGTCACAAGATGGGAAATGGGCATGAGGAAAATGAAGATGATTCTGGTGAATAGCCAGAGCCTGGGACAAGTTGAGTTTTGGACACCAAGGACATTACTCATGTAAAGCCTGGGCTTGGCTTCCCTCAGGAATGGGCAAAGTTCCCAGTTCCTTCAAACATCTGTTTGATATTACCAGACTCACTGGGGAAGGATTCAAGGAGTGCAGACCTGGCTCAGAATGCCTCAGCCGTGGAGACTCAGTCCAATTTTCTGGCAAAGGGAGTTTAGAAGTTTAGGGGGCCAGAGGGGAAGAGGACTTGAAGGGGTCATCTGGATTCAAGAAGAAATTAGGGACAGAGCAGTTCTGGGGCAGGAAGGATCTCCAAGGTCAGCCAAACAGCAAGAGGGAGAGAGGAGAGTGAAGTCTCAGGAGGATCTAGAGGCAAGCAGGAAGACATCAGGCTGGTCTGGATGGAAATGGGCTAAAAGAGAGCCATGGAGCACAGTGGATACAGCCAATGCTCCCTCTCTCCTTCTTCCCTACCTGTACTTCTATTCAGTCTCTGCTTCCAGCCTATAAGAGCAGGGGTGGTCCCTTCCTCCCTCCCGTGTGCCTGCTGCTCACCCTTAATCCTTCCCAAGCTCCTGGAGAACAGACAGGGGACTGGTGTGGGGGCTGGTCTGGACTCAGTGCCTGTGGTGGGGAGAGGAGTATGGATGGGCTGAGGAGGGAAGGGCAAGTGTTGGAACAGCTTTCCAGCCATGTGTGGGTGAATGGCAGCACCCAGGGTGGAACCACAGCCCTTCCCTGCGGGGCAGGTGTGGGGACACTGCTCAGGGTGAAGAGGCCAGTGCTCATTGCCTCAGCTGCAGAGGGTGTGGGCAGACACAGCTCCTTCAGAGGGTGTCTAAGAGCTGAGAAATTGCAGTGTTGGGCCAGAAGGAAACCTGACAAAGAAAATGATCCTGGTAAAAAAATACATTATAGGGAATTGTGCCAACTAAGGGAGAAAATGCATCAAGATGATTATACAAATTCCTGCAAAAGACTGAGGAAATGGACTAAAAAAATTGTGACTTCGTCCATGAATAGGAGGATGCTTTCTGAGCTATACAGTGTGAATAAATAATTTCAGAATCCAAAAGATAATATCATAAGCTCATATAATATCCTGAGTTGGAAGGGACCCACAAGGAACATTGAAGTCCAACTCTGGGCCCTTCACAGGACCACCTCAAGGTGAGGCTGCCCCAGTGCAGAGCAGAGCAGGACAATCCCCTCCCTCGCCTGCCTGGTGCTGCTGTCCCTGACACCCCCAGGACAGGGATGTCCCTCCTGGCACTGCTGGCTCATGTTCAACTTGCCATGGACCAGGACTCCCAGGGCCCTTTCCACAGTGCTGCTTTCCAGCCTCTCATTTCTCTGTCTGTACCTCCTCCAGAGTCCCTCAGCCCCACATGCAGAATCATTTTATGAACAGCCATTTCTTCAAGAGGTTCCAAACCATAGGTGATGCCCAGCAAAGCACTGTGCTAGGGAATACCCAGTTAACTGAACTGCAGGGGCATGGCAGTGTACCTGAAATTGTTTTCATTTATAGAAATAGCTGTTTTGGAGAACTTTCCTAGATATTTTTCGGTTCAGCACTCCAGCTTTTGAGACACAAATATTGCAGTGGTTTGCTGATTTGGACATCCTTGCAGATCACAGTGTATCAGAATTAATAACTGGCTGATTTGTCTAAGCTGGCAACAACAACAAAACTTGTGGTGCAGAGACAGCGTCCAAAACATTAAAACAAATTGATTGCCCACAGCCAGGCCTGTTTGGGTTTCATCAACATCCAGATTCACTGCCACAGCCCAAAAGACAAATAAACCACTAACACCTGAACGAGGCAAGAACCGAACTAAGCTCAACACTGCTTTCTTTCTCTTCCTGCAGGGAGAGCGCACAAGTTACCCCAGATCACAGCCCCAGCACGTGGTGTGTGTGGCACAGAGGCTGCCCAGACCCTCTGCTGGTGTGTGCTGGCCGGACAGGCGCTACCCACAGCCCTGCAGAGCCAGCACAGAGCTGCTCGGGGCAGCTGGCACAGGCAGAGCCGCGGTGGCTCCACGGCGCCCACAGCTCACCAGGACTCACCCGCTGCAACAGTGTCAGGAAAGGCTGCGTGGCCTTTGCTGTGCCACCCAATCATAATATTACTGAAGAGGAGGAGAATTGTGGTAGCACACAGCAAATAAAATATGCAAAATATCTGCATCTGGTTGAAAGAAAATGCAGCAGCAGAGTCTGTTATCTGTATAATTTTCCCAAGCAAGCTATGGAGCTGCACTCAGATTTCAGACCTGAGATCTGGGTCTTCTCTAACTGAAACAAATGGGTGTTTGCCAACTACTTCAAAGGAAGTGTTTAAAAATGAGACTGTTAAACAGCTAAGGGAGCTGATGTAATCATATTTTAACCCAATTATCCTTTCCAATATGTATTTGTCAGCATTTAATCCCATCTGCCATTGTGCTGCCCAAGTGCCTAAATTGTATTGGTCCCTCAAGAGTTCTCTAGTCTTGGCTAACCTAACAATTTCTGTGCCCTATGCAAATTCTAATTTGCAAATGTTCTCCCTCATTTCCAGACAATATTAAACAACTGGTCTTATTATGGGCACTCCTCAGTTAATTCTTTGCCATTTTGGAATTTTACCAATTTTTCTGGTTTATTTTCTACCACTTTACCAATCTCTAATCTATGCCAATGATTTACCTCTAAACCCTTGAATACATAGATACTTTGAAAAAAACCCTAAAAACCAAACAGTTCCCTTAGTCACTTTTCTGTTGACAATACAATGCTAGTAAATTTAAGATAGTTTTTTCTTTTCAATAAAATATTCCTTTTTATTGCTTTTATATGTTGTTTTTATTTCTGCAGATAATTCATTATTGTCTCTAGTTACTATTTTAGTTCATTTACCTGGAATTTCAATGAAGTCCCCTGGTTCCAAATTCTAAGGATATTTTTATTCTTTTTCAATAAATAGGTCCAATATCTGCTATCCAAGCTATTAAAATTTCAGGTAATGGCATATCTTCTGATAGGAAATAATCTGTGCCTCAATTGAAGTGATTTAAGTCAAATCTAAATAAAACCATAGTAGGGCAAAATGTCAGCTAAAGTAGTTACAAGAATGTAAAAACTTATGAAGTTCAATACTAAATGATATTTCTGGATTTGATTTAAGATTAAAGGTCCATGATCTATTTTTTTCTGTAACTCTGATTCAGCAAGACATTTTAAAGTGAAAGATTCTAATTTTCATTACAGAATCTTCAATAACACTCTTGCAGGAGAAAAGAATCTTAGTGTACATGAAAATAGTTCCAATTGGATTACACATATGGTTGAGTGCTATGTTGAGTTGAAGCATGAGAGGAAAGATTGTATAAATTTCACTTGCATGAAAAGTCTATTGGCATAATCCAAAATAGAAAACAGTTTTCATTTGCATCGCACAAGTTTCTTGCAGAACAGTAACTGAGATGGTTATTTCAGTTGATGGATACAGGTAGCCGAATTTGTTTGATCATTTAGACCCTGTGTTTCAGAGACAGACCCATGCTAAGAACAGTATTTAACATTTGGAGCCACAGGAATGGTTCATTACTATAAATGTCTGCAATACTAATCAAGAGAGATAATGTTCCAGTCAGGATAATAATTAACATTTAACTGACTTGCAAATGTAAAAACCAGGACTCTCAAAATCCAGACACCATGAATTGAAAGAAACAGGCATCTACTTTTTTAACTACTTTAATTCCTCCCCCTAGAGGACTAGTGCAGTGCTCAAGGGGGGTGAGTGCCATTGCAGGGCAGCCAACACCGTCCATCTACTGAATGGAGACTGTACCTTCTGCTGGGCCTGCTACATCTTTGTACATCTGAGAGCCAGCCAAGTTTACTGTACCACATAAGAAAAAAATGTGGAAGACTCCATCAAGAAGCTCAAATGTGAGTTAAAAGCAACAAAGTGACTGTGGTGTAATCCTTACTGCTTATATATGCCAGAATAATATCAACAATCTTTTTCCAGTACAACCGCCAGCGAGCAAGGAATAGTACTAGACTAAACACAGAATGTAAAAGAGCGTAGAAAATTGGGGTCTGTGCTAAAAGAAACGTGAAACCCCAATGAATGGAGCAGAATGAATTGCAGACCATTCAGAGCAACATTATAGGTTTCCCACATGAGCACTAACAGCAGAGTTCCATGAGGTTTTGGCAACAGTACAATTTGCAACAACAACAAAAATAGTTTGCTGAATTATTTAAGCATGAAATCAACATACCTCAGACAAAAATAGCCAATGTATGTTAAGCAAAATAACTTAAAAATAAAGCAGCGAATCTGAGAGGGAATGCAGTGACTTTAATTCCCCCCCCTCCTTGGTACACTCCTGTTTCTCTGGAAATGCTGCCCTGTAAGGCAGGCGATCCAAGGGAAATCACTGCTGAGGAGGTTTCCATGCAGTGAGCTCTCCGGGGTGGGTGGGGAGAGGGAGGGGTTTTAGGATGCTGTACACTTCCTTCTCCTCCCTTCCTTTTGCTCTGCTTAGCTTTCATAAATTCTTAGTGATGTGATCCCTGCCATTCCTGGTCTTATTTGCTTGTTTCACGTTGCTGTTGTTCACAGAACACAGGTGCCTGTAGTTTTTAGGGATAAGAAGATAGCTTTGCAAGAAACATCTTTTCCCTTTCTCCCTCCACTAATTTTCCTCAAAGGTGAAGAGAACAATTTCCTTTTGCTGGGAACTCAAATCTGTTTTTCTTTTAGGTTCCTCCCACTTTTCCTGCACAGTAATCTCATGGCATAACACATACACTTGTTTAGAACTTCTGTTTCGTAAGGCATGGCCCTGCATACAGCTCACACAGGGAAGTCATGGGAGAAACTGGGGGTGAGAACAGAGGCTATAATGTATTCCTAGGCCTTTCAGGATGCTTGCATTGGAAGCATCACACAATAAAGTGATACAGAAGCACTGCCCAGATCTTCAAACAACACACAGGCAAAATAACTGAACTATCAAACATGCACAGCCATAGTGGGGGAAAACATGCAGCAGGTTTGGATCTTTCTTAAAAGTAAAAAAACCTCAATTTTAGAGGCATTCTCTTAGATGAACATTCTTGGGAGGAGCAGAATCAGCCAGGAACCTTTCAGACCTTTCTCCTTTTGGTAGGAGGAAATATTCCTGGCTAATTCTGGTTCCTTTTGGCAGGAGGTTTTTCAGCTGGGGAGCATTTGCCGCGTCTCAAAGGCAATGTAAGCAGGAAGCAGGAGTGTGGCCACAGCTGGGGCAATGCTGTCTCTCCAACACTGCAGCTGGGAGGGAAGGAGCCCTGAGTCTGCCCCAGGCTCCCCTTCCTACTCCTCCCTCCTCAGAAAACGAGGTGAACAGCAGTTGTTGCGTGTGTTGGTGGTGATCTATGAGACTCGTGAGGGGAGCTGACAGTGAAGAAATTCTGCTTGTCACAGTGCCCCAGACAGAACCATCTCTTGGAGCTGCTGTGGAAGGCAACCTTCTCCAGAGGTGGATGGTGTTTCCTGCCAAGCCTTGCTGAAAAGGAATTCTGCTGTGGTGGACAGTGAATCAAGTGTCAGACTTTGTGAAAGCTCACACCTCATGCTTCATTAGAAGTTGGCATTAATTGCTTTCTGTAGAGTGCACAGAAATTAAGCTCTCTTATCAACATAATGACTAAGAAATAATAACAGTAAAGCCAGAATCAGAGAACCAGATGCAGTAAAATTATCAACTAAAGGCTTCTAAAGGCAGGAGATTAAAATAAAAGATCAAACCATCATTAAATTACTTTAGTAATGAAATGAATGAATTTAGAAATGAATGAATACAGCAATTTCTTACCCAGAAGGGATGCTGCTATAGGAACAAATATAGCATTCAACTGTGAAAATAAATTCCTTTATTGCTAATTCCAAAAGTATTTGGAAATATTTTGAAAGGAATCTGAGTCTTAGAATGAGGAATCAAATGAAATCCCCAAACCAACCATGTTAAAAAAAAGCCAGTTATAGGACTGAGTTCTCAGCTAATTAAGGAGGATCTTCTGACATCAGAAGATCATATTTCAGTGACATGACAGAAGAAAAAAAACAACTTTTTTTTTGGACATTGAGAAAATCTGCTCTTTCTACTGCAGCAGATCAAACATCTCAGCTTTAAAGAATGACAGAGAAAATGAAACTATAAGAGAACAGCCAAAATGCAATTTGATTCTATGAAATTACGCAGCAGCAAAACTGCAATGATACCTCCATTTTGAGACTGGCAAGATCCACCCCTTCTTCCTTTTCTAATTCTCTAGAAATACTAGTCAAAATTTTTCTTTGTTAGCACTGCTTATACTAATATACACACTACACACATGTACAGTTAGAGTTTCAGAAATTCTTGGATACTGAGCCCTCCACTCCCACAAACTTCACTCTCTAATTCTCCAGGGGGCTATAAATCGAAGGAGTATTTATTTTTCTACAGCGGTGCAAAACGAAGTTAGTGAAAACAAGAGCTGGGCCTCGATGCTTCTCTGAAACTTGCCCTCCTACTTTGCAGCTGTGCAGGGCAGTAGGAGTGGGAAACTGCAGAGCAAGAGGTCACCAGTGCCACTAATGCTCCTCAGAGTATTTGCAGGGGTTTCAATTCAGACCACTGTAGTATGAGCTATTGTTTCCACTGTTGTTCCCCTCGTGGTCCATGAAGGCTATTTAATGTGCTGTGGGAGGAGGGGTGTGCTGAAATAAGAAGGGGAAGCTGAGGGCATGAGAAAGATTATGCAAGTGCTTTGGTGAGGGTTTTCAGTGTGGCTGTTTTCTTTGCAGTTGCAAACAACAACAACAAAAACCTATACCTGAATTTTACATATTACACAGCCCCTGAGAGTTTTTATTTATTGTGCCTATGCTGTTTTTAAAAGTAGCTTATACCCCATCTTAACACTCCACTGGAGATGCACTACACGTGCACTCACAGGAGCTGTAGTGGGACCAGTGCTATACTGGATAATAAGTCCCCAGTGTTGCTGTAATTTCACTGGAAGGTAAGGATGTGCATTTTAGGAACCCATATTTCCTCCTAAGATGCCTGCAGTGGTGTGGGTTCTAGCTGGACTAACAGTCTTGCAGCCCTCATATGCATATCCAGCTGCTGGAAAAGTTACAATCTGAATCACATTAAATTCTTTTTCAGTGATTGTATGATTTGTATAAAGTGATTTGTACTAAATTTCATTGCAGGGAAAGGTAAATAACATGAAATTTTACTAGTGTCAAGAAGGGGTTTTACTTTATTTTAATTTAAAATCTGTTCTTCCAAAAACAAATTGCCACAGTTAGTTGAGAATCTTGGGTTTTTTTCCTGCTATGCAAGAATAAATTTTTGTCTGATTTCAAAAAGTTATAATGTAAATTCACTGTTTTTAATAATTTCCATCATCATTTACCTGGGCCACTTCTGCATTAAGGATTGATCTGTTTGGGGCTTTCTTTATCTTTTTCTGTTTCTTTTTCTTTTTTTTTTCTTTTTTTTTTCCCTGACATCCATAGAATCCAGATCACAAAAGCATCAACTCATTTCCTTATACAACAGATAATTTCTCCCAGTTTGTCCTTTATGGTTATTCATTACCAGTGATCCAGGTCAGAAGCCCTTTTGGAAGTTCAGTCTAGTGCCTGCAGTTCTATAATACCTTGTAAAATATTTTAATCTTTTTTAGAATTATTTTTCATTTCTAGGCTCAGTGCCACTTTCCAGTGGATTTTAAACTAACATTTAAACTTATAAATCAAGTTTGGCAGAAGAGTCTACCCTAAACCAGTTGTTTAATCACTTCCTCCTAGGAAAATGAGCAGGCATTTTGAACACTACTTATCAGTATAAGCATCAGTACTATATCAGCATCAGTATAGCAAAGAAGAGGTGACACAAAGAGTTGTCACAATTTTTGAACCAACAGACTTGCAGCTGCCTGCCCAATTTTACACCTTACACTCATTCAGAAGATGGGAACACTCAGATACAGATCCACATATGCAAAACTTCTCATCTCATATGAGGAAGGCATTCCTTCTGCCATAGGAGCCTGCCTGAGTCCCATCCCACATGTAAAGCCATCTGCCAGGATCAAGAGCTCTGACAGTCACCTCTGCACTGCAAACCACAGGGATGGCTTCCCCCTTAAATACACAAAGGTGGAACTCTATAGCAAAGTGTGCAAAGTATGTGCTAGACTACTTCTGGTATACGGCCAAGCCTGAAAATCCATCCCTTAAATTACTTTATGATTGTTACTTAAATAAGGGAAGCCAAAAGAACACATTTAATGTTTTCAGACTCTTGAATATAAAAGAGAAAATGGACATGCACATAAAGTCAGACATGATTTAAGAGAAAAATATTGATGCTCAATTGCCTTTGTGTTGACATATCAAGCAACAAAATAAAGATTCTAAGGGCTTACATGTTAAAAAAGGGGGTTGTTACTTTTCTCTGAATTTATTTGATATAAACTTGACAGATTTAGTGCTACCTTTAAGGAAAAGAATGAGATGCTCTACTGTGTCACTCACTTACTACTTGGGATACTCAGTGCAGAGAGAACCAGAGCTGTGCTGCACACAGAACACAGAAGGACAAACCTCTCCACAGTAATGGGTCAAACCAGATTATTCTTGCTCCTATCCATACCTCATATTTTAATCTCTTTTTATTGTCTTATCTGTTTGCATTTGGATTTTCATTGCTCTAAATAATTTCCTCCCAGCTAACAGGTACTCAGATTCCAGGCCTCCAATTTCCATTAATTTTCCTCTGAAAAGCTTGGCTTTCCAAATTGACATGCAATCCCTTGTTTTTGTCAGGCCTATATTAGCTTGCAAGGCCTCTGCAAAACAGGCCCTCATTGGCATGAGGTGGGGAGGCATTTTGGGAAGGTGGCAGCACAGCTTTCAGTTCATGTTGCTAGTGCAGAATGGAGGCTTGTCCCCTCATTCTTCCTGTGGGGAAAAAATGCACGAAGGGTAACAGCAAGGCAACAGGCTGCTGGATCTGAAGCTGGTTTTGTTTTAGCTTAGTCCAAAGCAGAACAGTTTTGCTGAACCATGAGTGTACTTAAAGGTCAACTTAATTTTTAAAATTTATTTTTAGGAGAGAGGTTTGCCAATATCTACAGTGTGATTCTAACGAATTTTTCTACTTCACTGAGCCAGTCTGAAATTCCCGTGCAGTGTGTGCAGGAAGTGGATTAGAGAAGGTCTTACTTTGAAGAAGAAATAATCCAGTGGACTTGCCTGTGTACTCCTATGGAAATGGATGGCATGCAAAGCAGTATCTGTGCAGTTGCTGTGCCTTTTGGGTCAGTGTATGGAGAGCATTTGCTGCTGAGGTCCTGATCACACCATCCACAGGATGTGAAAGACTCCATTATCTAACTCACAGGGATGCTGGGAGATTACGTAGTGTTTGCACAGCTATTTTAAAATATGAAGTACTGTGAATTATACGGTATAATTGCTGAGAGCAAAGAAATTCCCTCTAAAGAGAACGAGAATGACAAATTCTAAAGGAAATTATTTTGGAGAGTGTCTTTACATTAATCTACACTATTTATCTATTTGCTAATTTAAATTATTTTAGTCTGTTAGAACTGATCCGAACAATTTACATGAAAAAAGACACCTGACTGTAGTAGTTGTCACTGAAGTGTACTCAATCCGTTGAAAAAATCATTAAAAAGTTAGCACTGTACTTTCAAAAGTTCCCCTTTATTCCACGCCACATCTTCATAAGCTACTTAATAATTTAATTCTTTCTGTGTCTGTGTTTCAAGTTGGTTAAATCTGGGCTGCTAAGTGGTGCTTTCCTTTCAAGGGATTCATTTACTGAGGAATCCTCTTCACTCTGATTTAGTCTTTCATCTTGCATGGATGCTGCTTTACTCATCACTAATTCACACCACACATCACAGGCTACATCAACATCTGCATCTTCTGGATGGAAAGTTTTCATTTCTTCCCCTTTAAGAATATCTGTCATTCTGCAGTCCCAGTCATCAGCTCCTAACAACCTTCCCAGCTGTACAAAAATGCATTCTGAATAAACATTGGAAGGAAGGAAGCATAAATATTTGACAGCATTCACAGTCGAGGCAGGTTATTAAGCACTCTGCATTTCAGAAGAATACTCAAGACAGTCTTCCAATGAAGTATTATAAGTGATACTCCAAGTATTTTTTTAATCTAAGTAAGCTTTTACTTGAGAAGAGGCTTTTAGTGCCTGGATATGAGAAGAGAAGATTGTGGGCACACAGAGAATTTTGCAATTTCATTTTCATTTTGTCTGGGTTTGAGATTATCATATTCTGCATACCTGAATCTTTGTTACTTGGAATTTTGAGCATGCCCGGAACGGACACAGAAGTTAAAATCAGAAATTAATGACTTCCTCCCTGTGGAGTTAGTTAATGCTTATCCCATAGGCCAAACTTAAAGTGATTTGGTCATCTGAAAGACAGTTTAGTTCTCTCATTCTCCATCTGGGAGGTGTTTAATGGTATGGCGCTGTAATATAAAAACTACAGAGGAAAGCACTAAGAGAGAGAGTGGATTGCTTTTATTCTCTCTCAACACCCTCACTAGAACTCTGACAAATTTTCCAGTAATGTCTATGTGACTGCCCATCAGAGTATCAATGAGGTAGAAATGAAGCCTAATATGAACACATTATTGGAAAGACAGTCTAAGGTGGTTTTTTCCCCCCAAATATTATTTTTAGCTATGAGATCAAACAGCTTCTTGCAAGAATTAATAGTTTATTTCAATCTAAATTCTAAAGTTTCTAGTTTTTCTTAGCAGGCTGACTTCAGAATAAGTTCAGTCACTTAGTCTAAATTAGGTACAAGTACATTCTTTAATTAAAAGATTAGCACAAATACATGTAATTCTTCCTATATTCATAGCTACACCAAGTATGTGTTACAAACTTCCTTGTCCACACCTATATCATAAATCATTGCAATCACTATCCTAACCTGTTGTTATCTAGGGCCTACTTAATTTCTGGAAATCTTATGGGCAGGAAATCCTTGCTCCAGCCCCCTTACACCTGTGCAGAGCTCTACTGCATCTGCACAATTAGTCCAGCTGGGGCTTCTGGCACAAGTACCTGCACTGGCAGAGCCAGTTCTTCAGATTATAAAACACATAGATTAGCAAGATTTTTCCAGTGATGTCAGTAAAACACTTTTGGTGTTGAAGCTTGGCTGCATAACATTCCATATTAAAACATGGATTTTTGACTAGACATTGGCCTAAATTTAATCTTTTTTCCAAACAGTCCCAAACACTGCAAAAGTACTGAAAAAAAGTTACTTACACACTGGATTTTTTTACAGTGATCAAACATGACCAAATATATTTTCCCATCTGAATTCCTATTGCATGCTTCCTTTCCTTTTAGTTTAATGTAAGATTTGCCATACAGTAGGGAACACAACTCCAGCAAATGCAGAACCTGCAGACAGTATCTACAGAGCATCTCCTATAGCTCATTCACAGGAAAATACTGGATACATAACCAGCAAATCCATCCTGCAAATTTTTTTCCCAAATGAGGCTTAATCAGAGCATATTCTTTTGATCACAAAAGTTTATACTGAAGCATACAAACCTGATGTACATACTGATACTAAACTGACAACAAAATAAAGCATAGGATAGTACAGTCAACCTGACTGTACATTTATGAACCTTCACAGAGTATGAATTATCTTGCACATGCAAAATTGTCACATGCTAGCCAAAAAGCAGACACATTCAGCACTGAGCACTCAGTATTTAAGTACTTAATTCCTGTCATCGAATAGAGCAGCTCTAACTACAGGGCACTGCGAGAGCAGACATCAGAATAACCAAGCATGTCAGTTCAGACCACAGTGATAAGCTCCTGACAGGAAAGGACAAAATTCGGGCAACTCATGCTTCTGAATTTCCTCGAGGTGTAACAACTGTTCAGGCTTCAATGTAAAATGTATAGGAAAGTTTCAGCTTTAAGGGTTTTTTTTGCAGTGGGAATCCATATCATATCTTAAACTCAATTATTAGGGAGACCAGTTAAGAGTATGCAATGTCTTTAGGCACCACTAGTTATGTGCAAATGCTCAAGGTTATTTTACACATTGCACTATAGCACATAAGTGATCTCTGAGGAGACAAAAAACAGCAGGAAAAATTACACTTGCTGCCTTTCAGAAAAACATTTAGAACAAATTATACTTGCTGCCTTTCAGAAAAACATTTTGAACGACATGAGCACAAGTCATAAATGACTTGTAGTACATCAGTATTTACTGATGAATTGGTTTATTGGCTTATAGCAAGCTAAATTTGAACTGCACAATCCTACAAAACCCTGCAACCTGTAATAGCTTTATGAGCAGTATTAGACAGCACAAAATTTGCCTGGGAACATAAATACTAAAAGGAATATAGTATAATATAGAAGTTGTTTCAAAATTTATAGAAAAAATTTAATTGTGGATGAAATGTAGTTAAATAAATGGAGTTTATTTGTTATCTAGACTTGTATGCCCTGAATGTACAAACATTAGAAAATCTTGTTTAACCTGATTTTTTAAATTATCTTGTTCCATTTCAACATAATCTTTTAAATGTGTTACAGCAATAAGAACTCATATGTCACATATATTCAGCATCTTCAGTTTGATAAGCTAACTAGTGCAGGGGCATAAATTGCATTTTCCTGCTTTGAGACTAAGTACATTACTTTTGTCTAATCCTCTATTTTACACCAAATCCTTCTTGAGGATTTTTGAAAATTCAGAGCAAAGAACACCATAATTTTACAGTTTCAAATGGGGACACGTACCTGGGCTACACCATTACCTGCAACTACCTGAGAAAGACACATAACCTGCAGACATACCTAGAGTGGATAATCAAAGAGCTCTGATGTGTCTCCAGCCTTAGTGGCATGTGTTGCAGGCAAGACAAGATGGCTAATAAGTACTTACACATGTTGCATCCAAAAAATTAAAAGCATGCAAGAGATGAAACCCTGGTCCAGTTATATGCAAGGGACATTTTCGGGCTGACTTCAGTAGGTTGAGCACAGTACCCTGCAGTGTCAGGACATGCCAGAAGACAATGCCTTTCTTACTGTGCCCTTCCAAGCACAGGTTGATGGCTACAGAAGTGCAGCAGAAGCTGTACTGCAGCCCCAGTGATGCTCTCAGAGCTCGGTGCAAAGCCCAGCACCAGAACCCCGAGTGTTACTGCGAGATCAAGGCTTCAACCACACAGCTCCAGCTTCCAGTGGGTCAGAATTGAGGCAGCTGGAGCTTCAGAATAAGCTGTGTTTACCTGTTCTGGTTGCTAAGCCAGAGACACCGAGCTCCAGTCACTAATTTCATATTTGTTCTTACAGAGAAAAAAATAGAGCTCATTTTTGGCTGAAAAAACCCCTTGAACCAAAGCACAATTCTTAAGATGAACTACAGAGTGAGGCCAGGAAAACCTGAACAGGAATGGTCAGGGGGCCTCTAGACAGTGGTTTCATAGGCAATTGTTCCACAGAGGATCTGTGGTGCTCATAAACATTACTGTGAATGCAGGGTTTGTTACAAGTACATTTTATATAAGACATGTCAAAATGCCATCATTATGCATGGATGGACAGAAAGTATAAATTAAATATTTCAAAAAAGGATCAGCGAGTTCAGAAATTCTGAGCTCAGTTCAGAAACTGAAGTCAGCTGGAAAAAGAGTCCTGCTGTCCTTGGAATTTCTAAACTATTAGGTGAGACAGGCATTTTTAGCCAAATAGATACTAAGAAAGCAGCCTGTTTATATTTGAAAAGCTCCATCTTGATGAGATAAAAATTATGTCAGTTATCTATAAGAGAATCATGGTTCTTTCTCCAAAGGAAAGCCAGTGCCTCAAGATTGGTTTGGTTGTGTTGTGCTCCTCAAATACAAAGAGGAAAACTCTTACTTCAGTCAGAATGGATTTTTTTTAAGATTAAAGACTACAGTGTCTTTTTGTAACAGGACATAATGTGTCTTTTACTGTACATTTCTCCATCTTGTATTAATTTGTACACTTTCCATAGCCAACAGACAAACTCCTCACAAAAACTGCAGTATTTAAGCATGGAACTATACTCTTCTACCTATGTTTTCATAACTAAGGGAACTGTAACAATACTGTAAACTAAACCCAATCTAAAAAAGCACATCCCAGATGGAACAAAAGGGACAAAAATATCTGTGAAGCTTTCCAAGGCTTACTATGCATGAAGCCATTTTTATGTGGTGTTTTTTTTAATACAATAGTGTATTCAAGTTCAAATTTTCTCTCAAAAGAGTTTTGGCTGTCACAGCTGATACAAAAAAATACTGTAGAATCTGTGGTCTTTGAAGCTGCACTCCATCATTTAGGGGCAAGAAGGCAAGAAAGTAGTTCAACTCATACTTACATAATTTCATCTCTATGATCTAAACAATTCTTGAAGTGCTTTAGCCTTCTATAAATCAATCCAGGAAAATGTAAGAAGTACCCTCCACAGGGTGCATGATCATCTTTACCATGCTTGCCATGGAAAGTTAGGGCTTTATTTATTTTACACAAAATCTCTCTTAAAAATTATCCAGTTTAAGTAGGATTTTAAAGCTGTTCTGCCTTGATCACTGAAATGAAAGATCAGGTGTCAGCTCCTGACCAGCATAATCATCTTTTTCTTTTTTTAAAATATTGCAGCAGGGCAGACAAAGTTGTTCTAAGGACTGCCAAGCAAAAGTAAGGTGATTGCCTGATGGTGGTGATATTTGCAAGACCTTTACAGAGTTCAGAATTGGCTTCTTTACAGGTGAAGGCTGCTGGAGGTAAGAAGGATGATTGAGGAAGGTGCTGGCCACTTGGTACTAGCACTGGTTGATGTACTTTGAAAAATCCTCTGAATGCTCACAGAAGCCTCCCTCCAGAGGACACATAAAGAGACTCATCATAGAAGAGAATCCCAATTAATTTCCATCTGATACTGAATAACTTGTCCTTTTGAGCCTTTCAAATTTAGCAACATCTTAATCTTCTTTTGGATTCAGAATGTATTGATATATTTTTAACCATGATACCTCAGATATATTTGGATGAAATATGAAGTGGGGCTCTGAAGTTCAGATGTTCAGTGGCTCATGCTGGAGAAAACCATTGTGACAAGCCCCTGGTTAGAATTTTATTCTGCCACTTCCTTGTTTTAACTCATTCAATATGTGCCATGGCAACTAGATTTCTCAAACTTTTGCACCATTCTAAGTGGAAAGCTTTATAAAGCACGATTACCACTATTTTTAGTACAGTCTTGTAAATAAACTGATCTGACATAAACTTATTTCTCTCATCCTCCATTGAGCAATATTACTTACAGTACCATTGTTTCAACCCCTGTTAGGGTTTTACAGGCTGTTCCATCATTGTCCCATGCCTGAAGTCAGGTGAATACTTATAATTACTTATCCTATTTAACATTTTAAACAATAGGATATGAGATTTTTTTTTTTCCCCAGGCTTCAGAAACTTTCTCAGTTTTCCAAGGCTTAGTGAAAATAAATATTAGGAGTCAAAAATACTCATGAGACACATCTCCTAAAATACTAAGGGGGAAATTTCTATTGACTGTTGACTCAGGTGGTGTTTAAAAATTCTCCCAAATAACTTCAAAAATGGAAAATATTTCATCAACCTATCCCATTAATATATTATCTACTGCTTTCTTAGTCATAGAATTGAAATATTTTTTTAAAACACCTATACCTGTTCATCTAGTAATTGTATATAATTGATTTGTTCCTTTAATTTTAATGTAGTACCATTCTCTAATGACCAGAGACTTTTTCTAGTTCTTTTACTCCCTTATAAACCTTCTATTAGTCCTACTCTTTTCAGTTTCATTTGCTGAGTTATCCTTCTTCTGGATTTAAATACTTCCCTCCTACCCCATATGTTTCTTTTTAAATCAGCATAAGGTTTTCTTTCCTAGATTTGAGGTTTTAGGTTTAGGGATAGAAAAGTAAAATCTTGCCAACTACTGCCCAAGTATAATCAATATTTATATTTTTCCCTTATGACTGAAGTCATAATCAATTACAGATTTATGAGTATTAGGTGGGATTTTATTATACTCATATATATCTCAACTAATCATTTCATAATCAGGACAACCACCAATATTTAGTTCCAAGATCAGTTCCTACATAAGCATTAAGATGAAGATTACTATGGATTTCCCATGGAAGATGTAATGCTTATCAAGTCAGGAAATTGGTATTTATAATTTACAAGTTTTGAAAGAAACTCCAACATTCTCTGGCACAGAGGTTTGAATGTCTGAAGGTCCATGTTCATCCAGTCACAAACACTTGACACTATGCTCACAGACAGGTTTCTCTAGGCATGCTCTTTGTTTATGTTGGTGTTTGCCACCTGCAAGCTGCCAGTGAGAGCACTTGGACAGCTGATCTATGCTCAGGAGTGGATTTTCCATCTAGTGAGGAATTCAGACCCCTCTGCCAAGCAGCAAGTTCTGATCATACAGATTTCAGTACCAGCAAACAACATTTGCTCACAAACAACAGATTCCAAATTGTGTCATTACCCAAACCCGTAACAAGAATTGCTTCTCACATCATGATGCCTTAAACAGTTTTGCTCCCAATACTCTGAACATACATAAAATAAAAAAACCCTCTCATATCCCCTAGGCAGACTCCCTCCAAAAAGTCTTCTGTTGTCTGTAACTGACCTTTAATCGATCTCACAGAACAGGTAAATTACTGAAAGTTTGTTAGGAAAGCTATTAGAATGAGAATTAAAATTATTACACCAGCAGTTGCAGCTGCCTAAAACATTGAAAACTTTGGTTACCAGCTTTGCTGGATTTTGGTTAAAACATCCAAATAAAAGCCTTTTCCTGTCTTAGTATAATTTGTTATTTTCTGTAAATCAAAAGAGATGGGTAAGCCTAAGTGATCACTACAGTAATTTCCTGTTCAAGTTGGTTGCAGACTTCAGATTAAGTGGATCATTCTTTTCCATCCAGACCAGAATATTTTTTAAGACAACTGCTGATGGCTTTAGAAAAAGAAAAGGGCTCTCCTTTACAAAGACTTGTCCAAATGAAAAATCTCAATATTTGAACGTTTCTCATTTGTAAATAAAACTGGAATAAAGAGGGAAGATTTCTAATGACAGACTGTGTTGTGTTACTCTTGTTTCTGAATTATATTCACTTTTATTGCTACAATCTGCGTACTTTCCAGTGACCCATATGACATCTAGGTCTGCTGCAAGACATACAGCAATTCCAGATCTTATCAAATATGTAAATCTTCATTTTTAACTCTGGAAACTGAGGTTCACATTTGAATGTTTCACAAAAACATGCACTTTCAACCATGGCTGCAGGCTAGTGTTCCCTTGTGCAAGTCATCCATTTTTAGAACTAACTGTACAATTAGGCAGTTCAAGTCACGCAGAAGTTCCATGGAATTTGTGCATATTGCTCATACAAGGGTTTTTTGTGTTTTTTCTTGTTGTTGTTAAAGCATTTATTTGTTCATAAATAGATCTGAAATGCAGATAAATAGCTGTGTTGAAATAATCAAGGATTGCAAGGGAGGCCATGTCAAAGGACATTTTCCTTGGGTGACTGAAAGTCAGCATGATACATAAAACTAAATGACAGGAGGATTTTATTAATCAGTAAATTGCAGTATTTCTTTTGTTACCACAGCACTCGGCAAACATTTCTCACATTAGGCAATTAAAAAGGCAAGAGCACTATTATCTGGCAACTTTGGAAGCACTTAAGTTCAAAATTACATATTAAAACAAAGAGTAGAAATAAAATAATTATCATTTGTTGCTTTTGACGTCTGGTCTCACAATCAGAAATCAGAGATGCAGTGCATCAAGGCTGCCTGGGGGTCAACTAAGCAAAGTGATTTCAATTAGCAATTGCATATGAGCAGCTTCTACACCCCAATGAAAAAGGACACCAGAACATTTGTTTATGAAATTGGAGGATTTAAACTGTTTAATAAGTATTATAGTCTCAACAAGTCCTCATTAATGATATTTGAAGGAACAAAGCTGTGCTGTAGCCCTGTGTAGAACTCTGACAATATTCAAATGAAATCAAATTTTCAAATGCAATGTGAACTCTTCTGAATATTAGTAAGATATGTGGTTTGGACACAAATCCAGGAGGAAACAACCTGAAAAGGGTCTCTCTCTCTCACTCGCCCCTGTCTGCCACACAAGCAGGTCCCAACAGCCCCTCCCTCACAGGTCCAGGAAAAGAATTTCTCAAATGAAAGTGAAAAAACCCCTATTTATTTAACAAAGAGAGTTCCCCCTCCCCCAGGCACAGGGCAGGAAAGGACACTGAACCCCCCTCCCATCCCAGAGGTGGAAGCTGGTGGATTTCCCACAGTTCTCTCACTCAGCTTCCAGCCCCAAGGGCTGAGCAGAGCCGAGCCCCGCCGGGTCTGGGGCAGAGTCCCACCGAGTGTCCCGGAGACAGTGAGCTGCTCTAGGATGGAGAAACAAGCCAGAAACAGTCCAAAAAGGAATAGAAACCATTAAGGCAGATCTCAGTCCCTCTCCAGCCAAAAGCTGAAAAGTTGAGAGCAAAAATCCTCCTTCCTCTGCTACTAGAAGAGAAAATAAAGTCTCAAGCCAGGTAAAAATCTGTAAACATTCCAGCTGCAAGGTCAAGTGAGCAGCTCTGAAGGGTCCTCCTGGCTGCAGTTTAAAGGTACAAAAAAACTTCAAGCAGGTGATGGGGAATACAGGATTTTCACAGAATCACTCCAAGACACATTTTTGGACAGCCTCTAACTTGAGCAGCTTTTGAAGTTCTGACACATCCTGCTTCCCTAAAAGGACCTTTGAAAGCCCTTGGCTTTGACAACTTTGTTTACAGAGCCCCTCATACAGGAACAGATTTGTTCCATTTCAATGATACCTGAGAGTTTCTGAAATGTGTTGGAATTGCTGTAAATTACAACAGTGCAGTTTCAGATAACTTGGAAAATTGTTTAGGAAAATTGCCCTCAAGAAGCCAGACATTTACCCAAGTCTCTGGAACAGGCTTTCTTTGTTGATTTCATATGGACAACCAAATGCTAGATTCAAACTTCATTATTCAGATAGTTTAATTTTAAAACTTACTGATCACTAGGGGGGTACCTGGTGCTTCCTTGTTTTGGAAATAAGGACAGCAATTAGAATGCCAAAATTTAGTTGCTTGTTTCTTAACATATTGGACTTAAGCCTAAAATTTATGTCGCATCTCTCCCAAGAATGAGCTTTCTTGCATTTGTACTCATGTCTTCTCTTTTCTTCTGGCCTAAAAAAACCAGAACAGTCACCATTCCTTGTGACTAGTACTTTCATCTTTTTATTTGCTGGAAATTGGGAAAAAAACCCAAACAAACACAAACAAGAAAAAGCCTTAAAAATGTTGTGTCCATCCTTCTTCTTACCTGACTCCTACTAGCAAAACCATTCTAGATTAAAGTTTGGGTCAAGAGCCCTGTTTCACCCAGCCAGGTTATCTTTTTTACAAACCAACGCAACAAGGTGCCATGCTTTGTGGTCCAGGCCACCAGAACTTCCCAGAACACATTATAATTGATGAAACAGTTGGAGAGAGCCTGATGGAGACTCAACCTGTCCCTAAGTCATGTCTGCTGAACAGTTTATTGGCTGAGGTTTTCACTTCAGAAATCTCTCCCCTCCTGGAGCGCTTGCCTGGTTCAGGGAACACCAGAGGATGTTCAGGTTTGTCAGCAAATAGGCACAGCTCAAGCAATGCATGTGACTTATTCCACTTTTCTTCACAGCCCTGGTATCTCTTCTGCAGCAGCAGCAGGTCTTTAGAGACAACTCTTGAAGGATTTCAGTTTTCACTATCATATTTTCCCTGTCCTGCAATCCACAGTACTTTATATGCTTCCTATTCACACTGAGCACTCAAATTCTCTTACTCCCAGTTTTTAAACTTTTTTTCAGCAGGAGACTCCTGTGGATGTCTTTTCCCTGCCTAGGTGCCTCCTTCTTTTTTATTGGTTAACCGAAAGTCTGAACCTCAAGGTGAGTTTCTTTCCCTTCCATTTGCTTTTAGCCTGTGTAATCCCAACACAAGCCTAATAGGGAAATGTAAAACCGGATCTGAGCTGGTTTTAATACAGTGTTGAGAGCTGGAGTTGGCTGGAGTTCAATTTTGTGCTGAACAGCTCACTGTAGCTCAATAAAGACTTGTGTCTGTGTTTCTGTTTATATGGCTGGAGCAGAGCACAGAGTATGCTTTTTCATTTATAATCATATGGACACAAGACAAACACCTCTTAGCTTGCAGAAAGGCAGGTCATAAAATGAACTCCCAGGAGGCTGGAAACCTACATTATCAGTCCTTTTTCTACGGTAAGCAACCCAATGCAATGCAAGTGTTGTTCACAGAAGTTGTAGTTTGATGTCTTAGCAGAGTCTAGGTGAGCTGAGGCATACTCAGTGTCATGTTTACTCAGTGCAAGTATTTTACACAGGAATCAGCCACATAAGAAAAAAAAGAAAGAAAGAAAGAAAAAAAAAAAATAAACAACAAAAAAAACCATAAATCAGGAGCTCTACCTTACTCTACAACAGTGTTTTCTACACATATGCGTGGGGAGGAAGGATGATTGCAACTTATAAATTCAGGACAGCATCTACTTGAAAACCAGATTGTCATGCTTAATGCATAAGGCCCTGCATATTTCTGTATTCAACAAACACAAAAGAACTTACAAAGCACATTCTATGCCTGGTTTCAATACAAAACACAGAGGAGTAAGTCATAGGTAGCTATATTGTAGCCTCTGTTGTTATGGCCCAGTACCCCATAAAAACACCTGCCCTACTCCCACTCTGACTTGTGCCAGTCACAGTCACTTAGAGCCACCCCAGCTGCCACAGCCAGGCTGTGATCCTTGGCAGATGTTACACCTGGAACTGGAGTGACCATAACAGCAGGGAAAATGCACACACCTCTGTGTGGATGCATATATACACCTCTGTATTCCATATATGATTTATTAAAATATATTTAAAGTATTGTAAGATATGGATTAAAACCCTTTTCTTATTAATAGGCATTTGCTTCAATCCTGCCTAAACTTTGGGCAGAAACACTAAAAAATGGCGTAATGCAGCAAAATGGCTTTTGCTAATCGTGCTTTAGGCCTGCCTCCCAAAGAAAAGCTTGGCAGGAAAAACTGTGCCACAACTACAGAGGATTACCCAGGTCATGGCAGGGAACAAGCCCACTCAACACTTCTCAGTCTGTCTGTGGAGCAGGTTGTGCAGCGCAGCCCTCTCTGCTCTCATCCATGTTCAACACAGACTCCACTAAGAATTCCTGACACATGCATATCTGTCCTGAAACTACCCACAACAGGGATTAAAGAGATGTACAATTTAACCTCAATTCATAATCCTGCTTAAATCAGGAGCAAAATAGATCACTAAGAGCAATGACAGCACTGTTCTCAGCGCTCTGTATGTGACCCTGGCAGATCCCTCTGGAAGTACAGGAAAGGCCTCTGCATCCAATAAAGGAGCATGCTGAGCATCCACAGAGTGTTGTGTGCTTTCCATGCATCCAGGATGCAAACCATGGTATGGACAGCTCTCACAGAGGCATCAAGTTGACTTTCTCAAAAAACAAATAACTTACTAGAACAAGTTGACTGTATCCCAGACATATTCCATATGCTACATAGAGCAGGTCTCTCTGGAGATACCCTCAATGACATCAGCAACTGTTGCATACTCACAGACTACCCCTCTTTTCTGCTTTTCATTACCAGTGTTAGCAATTGTTTATTAGCAACTGATCCCCTGACTCTGGGTGCCAGCTGTGTCAGGATGCTCTGCCATCAGGAGGCTCCATTTACTGAGAAAATTTACAAATAGAGTGTGGCAGTCATTTAACAGCTGAGATCACTGAAAAGCTGAACTACAGGAATTCCATTCTTTTGGGAACATCTTAACACTTGCAGTTTACTGGGCACTTGTGGTCAGTTCATGTCCTTATTCAGGTCAGAGCTGACAAAGCATGGGATTCTTTTTTTTTGAACAGTGAATTCCTTCTCCTCTTTTAGCAAGGAGATGGGATTTATGTAGCATTTATTCAGGCCAATACTAAGTCACAAAGCTATTCCAGTACAGCATTTGTTTCTAGACAAAATGAGGACCATCCTGTTGTGCAAGGCAGACACTGTGCACAATTTCCCATCACACTGAAATGAGTTCACACTTGGACTTGGTCCTTATAGGTGTCCCCTCTTTGCTTTTATATTAAAGTGCATCATCTCTTTGGGACTGATAACTGGAATACTATTCCCTGCCAGAAATACATAGCTCTGAAAAAAAAAAAAAAATTTAGGAAAAAGCCTAATCCCATTACAAGGTCTGATGCAGCTGCAGGAGAGATAAACTGGGCAGCCATTTAAAAAATTTAGGTTGGTTATAATAGCCCAAGCTAATCTATTTCTTACTCACTGTATTTTCTAATTCCTTTCCTAACACATTGCCTACAGAATTTCATGGCAAATTATTATTTTTCAAGCAACATTATATGTTAGCAATAACCAGGGTGCTCAGATCTGCACTTTCAGAACATTTGAAGGCATGTTCAGGATGAGGTTTTTCACCAAACCAAATGAGGGGTTTTTGTGTTGGATGGGGGATGGGTACAAAGTTCATATTGATCAGATTTATTCATAGAAATAATTTCTCAGAAATTTGACACATCAGCTGATTTGTATAGTTTTTAGGAATTATTATTAGAAAACCCAAACCCAAACTCACAAAATGTCTCTCATTCCCTCTCATCCACACTCAGCTGGTCGAGCCAGTAGGCTGATCCAGCCGTGCTCTATTTTTACACTGAGGGACAGTAAATGGAAAGGAGCATTTGCATCACTTTGTGCTGGCTGTGATCACACAGCTGCCACGGCTTACACGGGACCAGAGTGAGGTTCCTGGTGTGGCACACGAGTGCAGAGAGGCTGTTCTGGGACAGCCCCGCTGCTCGCAGCAGTGCGGGAGGGGAGGGCGGCGTTCGCAGCACGGCTTTGAGCCGCTGGGGGCAAGCACAGCTTGGCCCTGTTCTGCCTTTGCTGCTCACGGATCAGGGGAAAGGCCATGGAATAAGTTACTTTTTCAATGTCTTCTGTAAAAGCAGGGAAAGACTTATTTTCCTTCTTTAATTCCACAATACCTCCTTTTGGATTTATAAAATATTTGTAGGAAAAGTTCACCAGAAAATGCAACTCCTTCTCCTGGCCCAAAATGGGAGTATTTAAAAAAAATTTTTCCCCAGAAATGTTTGGTTAATTTTGACCTAGCCTTTTAATATTTCATTTCCAAGCAGAAACAGAACAAAAGTTACAAATAAAGGAAATTCCCATCTAAAACATTAATTACTACTTTTACCAGACAAAACTTCTGTTTTTGATTTAAACTCCAACTTTTGTTGGCACAAGGTTTTTAGGCAAGACATTCCAGACAGCTTGAAATTTGAAGATAATTTGAGAATTATAAACATGACCACCTACCACATCTGTAAAAGCTACTTATTTAAAACTTTTTAAGTGTGATTATCCATCCACGCAAGTAAATTTCCATGGAGTAGACCTCTTTTAATCCAACATAACATTGACAACAGCTTCTTAACCAAGAAATCTTGGGCTCTCAATAGTTCCACAGGTAATGCAGAGGGAACACATGCAGGGAAGCTGGAGTCAGCCTTGCCATGCAAAGGTTTCAGAAGCTCCACTGCCTGTGAGCAGCATGGACATACCATGAACAGCCTGCAATAACAGAATTCCACTGCCCCTTGGCTCTAGGGCTTTCCTCATTTCCATGCTCAGCTTTTTCCTTTTAAGCAGTCTACATATTAAGGGTTAGCAGATCAACCTTCTGTAAATATCACTCCTACCATGCAACTTGCAGTGTCATATTTTAAATCAAAATACATATTTTCATACAGATGTAGAACACAATTTAATGAAAACCTAGAGTCTTCCATTTTAGTAGATGCATTTTAGTCTCCAAAAATCATAGAAAATAATTGCCAATCTCCACCTGAGTGCAGATGTATCTCACTGTAATCCACCCCAATGCATTTAATTTCTTTCCTTTCTTTGTTCTGCCCTACTGCCATTTAACTGTCTCCCTCTTTACACATACCCACGCTGCTTTTATATATCCTTCATCTTATAAAGTGTGCTTCACCAACAGGCTAAGTAAACATTTACGGTGATATATAACACTTACTGACAACGTCAAGCCAAATAGACTGTGATCCAAGAACAGGCTTGATTTCCCTCAGTCTCCTCTCCTCAGGCAAGAGCTTGAGTGAATAGATGAACCCTGTTCTGCACCTTGAAGGTCAAAAGAATAGCTCTGACAAACCAACAGGGAAACAAATTCTGGGGCTGACAGACTTCCTCCAAGAAGCATCTGCCTCCAGCATCCCAATAACCAAACTTAAAGATTGCTAAGGAAATAATTCATTTATTAGCTACTATCACAGCACAGAATAAGAACAAATCACTGATGCCCAGACAGCCAGCGTGCAAACGGCAGCCTCGTGACTTCTAACCAGCATTTCAGATTAGGCTACTTGCAGGCTTGGCATTTGAAAGCAGATTCTTGTTGGTGAAACTGGGTTTTCATGCAATTGTACAGGCTTGACTGCTCTATCCATTATGATTTTTTAACCCCTTCAACACTTCTAAGATACTTAAATATCAAATCGAAATAGCTAGCTGGAATAAACAATCCCTTGTGTACTATGAAGCTGCTTCCCATTTTACTTTGCCTTACCAATCCCTTTTAACTTTCCTTAGGTTCTTCCTTCCTTCAAAAAAGCACCACATTCTCTCTCAACAGTTCTCACCCTGACTCTTTGTGATGGATTTTACAGAACTATGGATATTTCTGAGTGGACTGCACAAGCTGCCCTGGGAGGTTCTAGAGGAAGCTGCCACTCTGCTGTGCCCAGCACAGATGCCCAGCATCCCCACAGGGGCGGGCAGGCGGATTCCATGGATGGGCATCGTGCCACTGCCCAGCTCTGGGGGCACAGGGAGGCACCTGGAACGTGTCACACCTCAGCTGGCAGCGTGGGCAGCTGGGCCACACGTGGAGCCCCAGGGCCACTGCTGAGGCCACCCTACCCCCAGACACTGCAAGGTCAGGGTGACTTCTGCCAGCAGAGGTATTGAAGAGAGAGTGCGAGGAAGAAAAGCTGATGTAATGCCTTCCAGGAAAGTGATGAAAGAAAGAGGAAATAAATGTTTGGCTTTTTGTCCTCTTTTTATCTCAGAGTCACTCATTTATACTATTAATATCATTATTTAAAACTGTTTAAGAGACAGTGCATCTGCACTCTGTGGGTTTCAGAAGTAAGGGATTTGGTGTTTTTTTTGGAAAAACTAACTAAGAAACATTTAAAAATCTTTCAGACAGATAATCCCCTGTTTCCAATCCCCATCTCTCTCTGTCTTTGCGTGCCACAGTCTTTGTCTCTTATGTCATAGTAGCTTGGATTTTGGGTTTGTGTTTGTTTGGTTTTTTGTTAATGAGATAAAATGATATAGTCCTATACAAAGAATTCATTATTTCAAGCGTTGTCGTATTTTCACTAACTAATTAAAACAATGAGGACTAAATAAGTCTTTTCTGCAGTATAAATATAACTGTATGTATCTTATGCAATTCATACCTAGGCTTTTATTTACTTAATTTAATTTATTTCTAAGCCCTCCATTTTCATGATTTTCTCTAAGGTAGTAGTAGATGAGCAATAATTTTACCACAAAAGATGCTACCTACACTTCTATAAATTATTTCCACATTGCCAGCAAGCCAGCAAAGAATGAGAGTAGAGATGTCTGATGTAAATTTAATGTAGCTGATTATTTTCAAGCAGATGGACAGAACAACAAATGCTGTAGCAAACATCCATCTAACTTGTCTATTCCAAGTATTGCATTTCTGCAGCTCAGTTCTATCTAAGTGTTAGCAAATTTTGCTGTTCTCATTATGTGCCAGAATGCAAAGCACTGATCATTCCAGAACAACCATTAATCCAATCTTTGGTCAAGGAAAGAACATTGACTTTCAGCTAATAATCATTCTGGCATTACAGATAATATGTTTATAAAATGAGAGGGAACCATGTCCTTGTATCTTGGTCAATGAATCCTGCAGCTTTATATTTATTATGGCCTTAGAAATCAATATTCAGACTCTTTTGTGAATCACCCTTCTAATTTCTCTTCTTTCTTTGCAATAAAAAAAAAAAAAACTTTATCTTCTTCAGTGACTTTTGCTTTTCTTTTCCAGAAAGTGTATGAGAAAAAAATATTTCTTCAATGCATTTGGGACATCACATAAGTGATGCTACCCAAATAACTGACCCACTTCCTAATGGCTTTGCTTTTCAATGATGTCAATTTTTTTGGTTTTCCTTAAAGGACCAAAAAGACCAAACCAACAAACCCACAAAAAAAAAAAAAAAAGTCCAAAAAAACCCAACCCAACTTTAGTTAGGAAAACTTTCAAAGAGTTTTCAGAGTCTGAAACTTTCTGGGCTACTTTGAAAGTCCAACTGCAAATTGCCTTTTGAGTTTTGGACTTTGGTTGTCATGACAGGCATTTTTTGCACAGTTCCAGCATACTGCAGGGCTAAGAGCAACTGAATTTGCATTCAGCAAACAGTTCTGGGTTGACTGCATGGAGGCTTGAACAGCATTTCCTTCAGCTTCACCTCTATAAGGTGGATTTACTGCCTTCCAAACCCTGGTGGCAAGAGGAATACAAACTTCCCAGAACAGACTGGTATGGCACATGCAGGAAAATTGCTGTAACACTTTGGCCAAGTCTGCACCCTAAAATTCTTAGCAAAGATACATGGCATCTGCTTTTTCACAGTATTTACTTCATTCTTTAAAATAATAATTTTAAAAATTGTTTTCAGGTCCCTCCATAGCAAAGATAAATGAAAACAGCCAAATGTGGGGGGTTTTGAAAGTTAATTTTTAAATGCCATGCCCAGAACATAGCTAATGTTTTAATTTTTATTTAGAGGCAGTATAAAATGCAAGTCTGCTGGTATTACAAAGTTGACAGTCAAAAACTACCTCCAATAGTCTGAAAATTTCTGTGACATCTTTTCCCAAGTTGGAAAAAAAAAAAAAACCCAACGAAAAAAAAGGGAGGGGGGGATTCTTCTGTCTCATTGGTTTGTTTACTTGCTGAACACAAGAAAGGCCGCCTAGATTTAAAGAGAATTAATGTGGAGTTGTGTTCACCGCAGCAACCCAGCTCCTGACACCTGTGCACACTCCTAAGCTGAGCTGTTAACAACTGTGAGCAGTGCAAAGATGACCTGTTGGGGATGACCTCTGTTCCTCCAGGCACTGCTGGTTAGAGGCAGCGATGCTGCAGCACCGTCACTCCTCCGCTGCTGCGCCCACCCCACCGCGCTCCCCTCCTGCGCCTGGCCTGGCAAGGGCAGGCTCCTGCAGCTGCTGTGCACTTCTCCTGGCTGCTGCAGCCTCCCCAGTCACACATGCACAGAGAACTGCAGGAAAATGCTGACCCTGCCTGCTGGCTGGGCTGCCACAAAGCTGGAGGAAACCCAGCAGCAACACCGCCGTTCCTCAAAGTGCCTCATTCCTGTTGGAATACTGGTGCTCGAAACCTAACTGGAGGGGGGGAGCAGGACTCTCAGTGTTTCTTTTCTTATCCAGGGCTTTTTTTAGACAGTTTCACACATAGCTCGAGGTGGAGGAGGGCAGCCCTTCCCACTCGGAGCGGCCTGGCCAGCCCATCAGGAAGGATTAACGTCACCGCCCCGCACTGCAGCATCTCAGAGCGCACTTGGGCCTCTGCCCTCCGTCCTCCCGGCCTCACCTGCCCTTCCCTCCTGTCCCCTTCCCAGGGACAGGTTCCTCTCTCCTCCTGGCCTCACCTGCCCTTCCCTCCTGTCCCCTTCCCAGGGACAGGTTCCTCTCTCCTCCTGGCCTCACCTGTCCTTTCCTCCTGTCCCTTTCTCAGGGACAGGTTCCCTCCTCTTGGCCTCATCCGCCTGTCCCTCCCTGTCCCCTTCCCAGGGACAGGTTCCCTCCTCTCGGCCTCACCTGCCCTTCCCTCCCTGTCCCCTTCCCAGGGACAGGTTCCCTTCTCCCGGCCTCACCTGCCCTTCCCTCCTGTCCCCTTCCCAGGGACAGGTTCCTCCCTGCTGTCCTGCTAACCCTTGATCTGCAGCCTTAATGGTGCAAACAACCCTTGACAAATCAGGGATGGGCTTGAAGCACATTTTGGGTTTTGGTGACAGTTTTCTGGTGCTGTTGCTTGAACACTACTGTGACAGCCATGTGACCCTCTACTTCTGCATATTTGTAGTGGAAAAGAGATCCAGCATCTTCTGCTTTAGCTAAAAATATCCTATAAATATGTACAAAGTTATTAATGGTGTCAAGCATTAGGACTTGGAAGAAAACAAAATCATAGACACTGGGATAAAAAAATGTCAGAAGTCTATTGTAGCATTCATAATTTTTTTGGTCTCCAAAGCTCTGTCTCCCACACTTTATGGAAATACTCACTTGTTAATTTATTTACTTATCTTAGCACTGTCCACATACCACCTAGCTTTCATTTCTAACCCAACCAAATTACTGATAAAATACAACTCAGGGACTGAGCTTTTTTAGTCAGCTTTTCAAGTTGCACACTTTAAGTATTTCAAAATGAAATACATAAAGAAAAAACTTTAATTTTACATTATTGTAACCCTGTCACAGGTTAGGAGTTGTTGCAGGTCTGCTTCCCAGTGTAAGATAAAGACATATTCAGCTTATTTTTGTACATTTTTCCTTTCCCCCTTATTTCAGGCCATACAAGAAAAGGAGACCTTTCTAGTGTATCAAGTAAAAATTGAACTCTTGTACATGTTTGAAACAATCATCCCTCAAAATTTCAGTTTAGAGGAAATTCTAATGCATAAGCATGTCTGAAAAAGTGAAAAAAAGATAACACTATTTTAAAAGTCAAAACAAGAAGTCAAAATTTAAACCATGTGGTATAAACACAAGCCATACATGCTGATGATTTGAAAGAGGTACAGTTGTGATTTATTTTTATGAAATCTGCAGTGCAATAACGTCATTCACATTGAGCATGGAAACTTCTTATCTTAGTTCCTATATTCAGACATGCTGTAGCCTACCAGGGGGTTGCCACAAGTACATTCTAAAATATCATTATAGTTTGCCCTGTTATCACTTTTTTAATTACAGAACTTCTGTCATTTTAAAACTGCTATGAGTAACTGAACAAATATTAAAATTATCCTCAGTTTATTACAAAGAAAATAAAGATAGATGAAGGTCATATATATAGGTTATATATAATTTTAAATTGTACAGTAAAGTAAGAATCTGCAAGAACTTCTACTCATCTCCTTGAGTCATTTGTCCTTTTACATTTCTTCTAGTGTTGTATAAAAAATGCATAAAGATTCTTTCTGCTAAGAGTAGCAGTAATTTTAGTGTCCTTAGGGATCCCTGAGGCTGGTGGAAGGCAGAAAGTCCTCCTCCCCTTCCCACAGGCTCTGGGGTACACCCTGCACTGGTTCCCATGCAGGTGAGAGCTGCCTTGGCAATGTCACAGCTGATGTGGCATTTCAGGCTGGTGCAGCCCCTGATGTTTGGGGCCAGCAAGAGGAATGGAGCCTCTCCTGTTGCTGGGACCCCCATGCACGAGTTCCCCACCCTGGAGTGGGGGGAAGCTGCAATCCCCCTCCAGCCCTGCTGTTCACATCCAAGCAGCAGGGAAACAGCTGCCCCCCACTTCAGCTCATTTTCCTCTTAAAGCTCCTGCAAGATCCAAAGAAATTCTACTCCAGGTTTTAGCAATATGGCAAATATGAGTCCAAACAAAAGTATGGTTCAAAAGCCACTGCATTAAAGAAGAAGGAAGCTAAGGAAAATGTGTAGAAATAATACTAATTTACAGTTCCTAAGTGTTTAAAATTGCAATAAATCAGAGACAGATATTTTGACAGAAGAATCCAGAACTACTGTGATATGGGTAAAATTTCTCCATCCATGAGATTGTAACTTGTATTCACTCATTTTTTGGAATATTACTCATTCCACACAAGCTCATGATTTAAACTTATGTCATACCACCAAACAAACCAACAAAACAAACCAAAAAAATCCGCAATCAAATTTTAAAAAATCAACCAAACTCCAAACCCAACCACCAATTCAGACAATCCCCATCTGAGAGGAGCTTCACCTTTTTTGACCTGGTAAAGTAGAAATAGTGGGAATGAACTGAATTTGGAAAGCAAGATAATTGACTTTTTTCCTAGTCTGTAGTTTTTCCAGGGCCAAGAAAGGCAGAGGCAAAATACTCAGGGTTACAGATGACAAGTGACTGTGAAAAGGAATCCTTGGCATCTGAAATGATGGAAACAGCTAAGAAGAAAAGGAAGCTGATGTTGGGGAAGAAGTTTGAGTGAGTGCCTTTCCTTCAACAGTGAAGTAAATGTTCTTCTGGAAAATGAGAAACAAGTATGTTCATTTGTCCTCTCAATGGCAGAAAATGTCATTTTATGTAATTCATTGATCTCTGATAGATCCTTATCTGAATTCCATGAGGAGGGCTCTGAATGCTTTACAGAAGATGGTCTATTTACCTCCAGAATATTTTAGTGAAATAGGACAGACACAGAAGACAGGGAAACTAAATTACTGACAGATGTGCCACAAATCATCCCTGGTAAAACACAAACTGAAGCACACAGCCTAGATTATGTTGCTGGCCACTGCAAAGCCATCCTTTCAAAGCCAATTATGCCACCAATTAAATATACCATAATGAGAAATAGATCAGCAGCTACAGAGGTTACTTGCCTCTCTGGTTTTTTAATACACCAAACATCTTCTCAGCATGCAGGATGGTTTGGGGAGGGGGTTGTGGCTGGCAGGAAAAGGTCCTGGTTCTGGTGAACAGTTGAGGTTGCAGTGCACACCCTCACACCATGACAAGGATGTACAGTTTTGGTAACACAATCTCAGGAATAAAACTTCAAGTGGGAAATAAATTCTTTCCAACAGGCTGTATTCTTTTTCATGAAACTGGGAGTTGAGATGGTTGCCTAAAATATTTTACAAAAACATTGATCAACAGGTTTAGTCCAATTCTGACAACAAACTGAACGGTCTCTCTTATCTCTCTGTAAGGTTCAAGGGCAGCCAGGAAGTTAATTGAAGAACACTTTTCTTCTACCAGTCCTTAAAAATTAAAGTGAAAAATTTTTAAACGTGGTTCCTATCTTTGGAAACTTTTAATTTAAAAGAAAAAAAAGTCTAGGCAGAAGGAATGCAGTAAATCAATCTGAAAATACAGATTTAAAAAAAAATATCACTGACACAAAGGAAGTGTATAATCTAGTTAACATATAAATATACAAAACAAGTCAAAAAGCTCGAACAGACAACTATGCACACTGCCAACAGAAAATCTCAGCATACCATACATACATCTTCAGTATCTTCAGGACTCATATGACAAAGTCACTGTAGCCAAATGAAAAAGAACATATGTATAATTCATGAGGAATAGCTTTTTAACACACCAGAGCTTTTGGCTGTCTAAAAATAGAGTTGTGAAACATAAAAAGCAGTATTATTGTCTCTAAGACTACAATCATACTTTTTTTTCCTAATATAGTCCTCACGAAAACCTATGGTTTGGAGCTTCTGTAGACCCTTTTTCTCCTGTTGATTTATGTCACATTACTGGAAGGCTTTAGGAAGGAGTATGTTTACTAGTAACATTCCTTTGAGCTACAATTCTTTTTATTATGGCACATATTTGACACACAAATTGTGTGTCACAAAATGATCACAAATGCAGGAAAACATATCCCCCACAGCCAAGTATTTGTCATATGATACACCCTGTATGTAAGATAATGCAATGGATGAAAATTAATGCAACATAAAGACTGTCCAGCCTGACCTTCAGCTGTCCTTTGGATCCCATTTTCCTACTTCCATCACCTTTTATTTTTTTTCTCTATTCAATGTAAACATCTGGTATATAAGTGAATTGCAATGCTACTACAAGAAATAGTTCATTTTTAAAGTTTGTGCAAGAATTAGAGGACATAAGTGCTAAATGACTGGACAAATCTAGACAACAGGAGCAAATATCATCAGAAAGGAAATATACCTGCACACTCTGGTAAAATAAAAATGCAGTACTTGCAAGATCAATTATAGATGATCTCAATTTTTTTAACATCGTTGGCAGGTAGCTTTGAAAATGAAAATAGATGTCATCTAGCTGACAAGAAAGCACCTCTTGTAGAAGATAAGACACAAGTACCCCGTTAATGTTAAATACTAGAGACTTACATCTTCATTTTAATACACTAACTCCAAACCTGCTGCAGCCCAATGGACATACAGTAGCTCAACCCCAGAACTGTCAGCCTATATTATTTTCAGTACAGTAATTATTTCAGTGACCTACTTTTTCTGTTACCAGCTTTGTATTCTAGGCAAGAATCAAAGCATAGAGCAGGAAAGTTTTATTAATATTATCAAAGATTCCCTCTCTGGTTTAGACTCTACATTTGAGTCAACAAGAAAGAAACTTGATGTGGACATTCTTGGTGAAATTCTATTGCACACCAAAACACAGAGGTCACAAAGTCAGTGGTTTCCCCTGTAAGAAATGCGGGTTTATGTTGATTCTTCCTCTATTTTTTCCAGGACGTGGAGCAGTGCACATACTTTTGCCAGCTGAGGACCCATAACATAAGAAAAAATGTGTGACTTAATCCAGCTCATTACTTTCATTTTTAAATGTACCTTCAGTTGGAGAAGAGGGGCAAATAAAAGTGGTCTCAACATTTAAATGTCCTGCATTTATTAACGTAGGTTTACATTTCACTATTGAATTTTCACCCTGATTTCTCCCTCACTTCAGGGAAAAAAAATTACATTATTGGTGCCATATAAGTGGCAGTTTGTATCCCAGTTGCACAGTACCCTCTTGAACTAAAAATATGTTTTGGGCAGAAGAAGGGATATGGTTGGAAAAGGCTCTGTGCTTTTGTATCATAAAAGGGATGAGACTCAGTCCTAGCGGATCTGTTCCAGCTGCTGGTGAGCACCACAGGAGCAGCTGGAATATTCAAACCTTCATCACTTTTCAGGCTGTCAAAAACTAAGGACCAAAATTGTCCCTAAATAAATCTTTTGTATGTTCCACCAATCGAAGTATTAGTTCATTATTTATCTTCCTGTGCAGAAAGAAGCCGCCTTCCCAGCTGCCTGCAACCATCTCACCGTCAAAACTGTCACTACTTTTAAACTTGCCAAAGGCTACTTCTCTGAGCTCTATTGTCACTGACTCATCAAATCTGAAATGATGTCTCTGACCTTTGAATCAGTTGCCTTATTTCTCTTTTGACACCAATGACAACTAGAGGAAAAATGTAGATGAAACAGTCAGAAAATAACAGTGAAAGCAAGCTGACAATGCCAAATTCCATCTAGGAAAGCATCAGTTCTTAAAGATGCTGAATGCTCTGTGTGAAATAAAGATGCTCTCAGCAGTTGCTGCTTCTTTGGAATTCAGTTGTTAAGCTCTAAATATTTTGACTAAAAATTAAAAAGCAGAGGGATACCTGCAGCCTTCTCCAGTGACTTTCAGTGCACACTGAAGTGTCAAAGACCTTGCATAAGAGCCAGTTTTACATAAGGCTCAAATCTCGTACACAGTGAGGCCAAGGAAGGAAATCATATGGAACACTGGGGAACAGCCAGTCCTTTTCATCTTTCTCCCACTGCTGTTGTGTTCACTGCACCTAGCTAATTGCAACTCTCAAAAATCAAACTGTGAGGATGCTTCCCCAGGCAAAATAATTTGATCTGTCCATGTCCAATGTATTTCCCCTTTTGGATCCATTAAAATGCAACAAAAAATATGCAAGTTGTATAACATAGTGCAATGTACAATAAATTTTGCACAAAGCCCAAAGTTTTAAACTTGAATACTGATAAATGCTAAGCTGGCAAATCCCTATTTGGGGTCATGCAGCCTGAAATGCTGTGCTGAACTTTAAACAGTCAAAATTCACCCAAGCTATTGATCTGTATGATGGATCTCCTTTAGGAATTATGGTCCCTTTTATGAATCCCTTTGAGCTTCCCCAGGCAAATGGAAGACTTGACTTTCACACATTTAATGGCTAATATTAACCAGGAAGGAAGGCAGCTCTTAGAGCAGCAAATCACTTCTGAATAACTCTTCCTCCAGTGTCTGTTCTTCTGATCTTTGGTCTCCTTGCAGTGTTTCTAAGATGAGGACATCAACCCTCCTTTGTTTTTTATTCTGTTCTCACTGGCAGAGATTATCAGAACGTGGTAGTAGACATTTCAACAGAAAACAAAATACAGAACTCAAGGGACAGCACTACCCTGAACTGTCAATTACAATATGAGTATGTAACAAATCTCAGCGAGACGAAACCATTCTAATGTACTGGTAAAAGTTGAGTGCTGGAAAAAAATCCACATCAGTAATATGAAATGCATGAAAGGAAAAAGGGAGAAATGCCAAAGGAGGAAGGAATTTCTCCTACTTCTATGACTTCTTGAATAAATGACCCATTTCTAATTTGAAGCTGAATTCTCCCAAAGAACTACCATCGTTACAGAGTTTGTACAACAAAGTTCAAATTGCAGATTAATCTGATATTACTGGCTATATTCGAGAGAGAAATTTCCCTTAAAACAAGGAGACATAGATATTGAGTCATTGATGATTACCAAATGTTAAAAATTAATGCCAAATTGTAAAAGAATATATTTAAAAGACTATAACTGCATGATGCTGCCTCAGAATATATAATTCATGTACAGAAACAGAGTTTAGTACTGAATGAAAGACTTGTGCTCCAAGCTAAATTTGCCACCAGTGCATTCACACAATGTGGAGTAAAATCTTAAAAGATAATTCTTGCTCCAGACAGAAATTTTTTCTCACCCCCTTTTCTAGCCAGTCTCAAATTTGTCTTTTGAAGTTTTCTGTCTGTGCTTGATTTGGGAATTAGTTTAATTTCTGTTCTTTGAGTAAGGGTGGTTTAAGATTCTCACTCACCTGCTTACAGGCATTTAATTATATTTTACTTGATTTCTTGTGCTGCTCTTTTAGGGAAGTAAATCTGTCTAATTTTTTCTAACAGAGGCTTTAGGATAGGCTTTGATGGAAACAACAATCTAATTATAACTCACATTTTCAGTGCAATAAACTATGTAACAATAATATTTTCACCTCATACAGAATAAGAAAAGAGTGAGAGTGAGCATAGTTTCCCATCCAGTCTAAACCAGTCTAGAGTGAAAAAAAAAAGAAAATCACAAACCAAATTTTAATATTTATTTGATTTGATTTAATTCTCCTCCGTTTAAAAGTTCTCAATACTCAAAACAATCATCCTGCTAATGCATTTTCTCTAAATTTAATACTATCACTTCAGGAAATGGCCATCAGGCTATCAACCGCCGTGGAACTGGAACATCTCATGTTACTGAACAAAACAGAAAGCAGCCAGCACATGTTCTGTGCTCTGAGGGGATGGTGCAGATATTTGTGAAGCATTACTGAATGGAGTTTATTTTTGCATGACTTTAGATTTTTAAAATATATTTTTCAAAACATTAGAGCATACAATGTTTGGTTTCCCTATGCACCATAATTCTTCCTTTGCCCCTTTTCTGACTTATCTGGCATTAAGTACGGGGAGATCTGAGTTTGTCTGTCTAGTCACAAGAAACCCATGGCCAAAGAAACAACTACAGATAACCATCCCAATAAAAAGAAAAGCTAAAGCTTTGGAGATTACATTATGCTCACTTAATAATGTGTTTTGTCCAAGGTGAAACTGTGTTATTACACAGGCGAGCTGAGATTTTCAAATCCGTTTTAAGGACGTGTACACCACAACAAGGCATTCAAAGCTCTTGGACGTTAAAAGTGTCATTCACTTGAGGAATAATTGGGACAACAATTGGTTGCCAGAGATAGTTAGCATTGCATTACTGTTCTTAAGGTCATTTTGCTTTCCAGGTGTGAAAAGAAAAATTTCTATAGGAACACTCTGTTTAAAACATCCAGATAATTCCATTAAAAAAAATCCATTTCAAGTTATTGAATTATGCAAAAGAAATAGCATCTACTTACCATGCCAGTTTGTTTGGATAGGAATCAAAAATTTCAGATTCAAATATTTTTGGTAAAACAGGTTTCCAAATATGTAAATACATTCAGAGATTCTGTGGAGACAATAGAGAGGCAACATCAATGTTTCTGCAGGGTCTGCTGTTTAGTAGTGCTACAGTATACAGTTACAGTATTCCAGTGCTATTATATATCAGCCCTATGACAATTTTGAAAACCTCTTTTTATAGAAAAATGGGAATTTTGGTGCATGGTTTTTTTTATTTCATATAGAGTCAGTCTGTCTCTTTTAGGAACACCATGTCCTGNTTTTTTTTTTTTTTAAACAAGAGAACAAGAATTTTCTATTCAGCTACAATAATCACTTTCCAGCTAGCACATTCATCAAAGAATGAGCAATTCACTAGGGTAACATATGCAGGAGCTTGCTTGTATATATTCATATTGTCTTCTGCCTGAAAAGAGTTAAATAGAGCATATAAATGATGAATACAGAGCGTCTTGGGATACAAAACAACTAAAATGGGTTAATTAGTGAAAAACATGCATCAGAGTATAAGGCTCAACTGTAAATGTTACGGTTTTTTAAACCTATTATATATGCTGATAGTATTCCGGCTTATGGATAATATATATAAAAAGATATTAATTTTCAAAAGGAGTTGAGTGGAACATATTAAAGAGTAAGAAATATTCATTGTCTGAATAATAGTTCAGATGCATTCACATTGAACATACATTAGCAAATACATTTCTTTGACATGCTCATATATAAGCATAATATGTAAGTGACCTAGAAAACACAGACATTGTATAATCAATGACAAAAATATTGAGACAGATAAGCCCTGAGATCTTTGATCAAATATATTCCTTGGCAAACAAACAAGCCACGTTATCCTGACAAATGATATTCGGAGCGCTGGAAGCGTGCCCTGCGCCAGCGCCGCGCTCCGAGGCGCTCTGCGGCAGCCCGGCTGGCAGCGCCGGCTGCGGGAGGGGATCGCAGCCGCCGGATGCGCCCCTGAACTCCAGTGCCCCTGTGCAGGGCACCACTCGAGCTGCTGGCTGCTGCTGCTGCCCGCTGCCAGCTTTCTCAGCGAGGGCTGGCTCTCCCTTTGTGCTTTGTCATGTTACAGAGGGCTGACCGGGCTGCTGGCATTGTGACAAACAAGAGATACACTCAGGTTGGTAAAAAGATGAGTTTTATACAGGGAAGAAGTGATGCGATCCCTATTCAAGTGCCAGCAAGGTGTTTTAGGGTTTTTAGGACTTTTTTTCTCTACCCAAAAAGGTCCTGCACAGTGCTGTTGTTGCAAATTTTGGCTATACTGTTCTTTCTGCCAAACCAATGAGATTTGCAAGCTGACTGAAATGAATACTAACACGCCATTGGTATTTCGCTGAAAATGCTCCGAGTTTTCTCCTGTGATTCCCTGCTTGGTTTGCTGTGTTTGTGTCTGTGGCTTCTGAAGAAAGAGACACCAGAATAGAGGGGATAAATCTCCTCCAAGGTCTGTAGTTGACGAGACTCCTGAGAGCCTGAAATACTCAAATTGAAGATAATAATAGTCCTTGGATTAAAACAATCTTCTGGACCTGAGAAAATTTGCAGTCATAATACTGTTTCATAAAGTCTTTGGAAACCAGTGCATCATGACATAGCTGTGTGGCTCTCTGTGACCTGTGATCACCCTGTTAAATGTATCTGCACAATGTGTTCATACAGAACCCTAAACAGGAGAGTGCAATGCTGATAGAAAAAGCATGACCTTGTGACAGAGCAGTAAAGTTTGCTACAATTACAATTAAAGAATTAGTGAAGCGTTTAAGAAACACTCGTGATTTTTAATATCAACACTAAAGTGAAATTGTAAAGTCTTCTTTTTAACTTCTGCATTTTTGATGTAAAAATGACATAATTACAAACACAAAGTCTTTTCATATATGGATGTTCTCAATTTGGGTTAGGAAACTGACGTTTTAAATATGGGTTGGAAAAGGATATACATCACAATATGCAGCTAGAAATGTTAAAATACATATTTTATTTTGACAAGTAAAAGCTCTGTCAGAAGGTCTTTGATTCACAAAGCTGGAATACATTCATAGGTTTGAAATATGATCCTTTATCATATTCACTTCTTAGAGAGGTTAATGACTTAAATACAAACAAATGCACATCAGACAGAATCCGAGCCTGATTTGCTTGAGGGGTTGTAAGAATAATAATAAAAAAACTATTATTAAGTAGATTAAGCATGAAAGGGAATAATTTTTTCTATCTTTTCCTATTTGTCTGAAAAATAAATTCTACCATTATCATGTGTAACACATGAGATATCTATTAATAATCACATTCAAATTAACAAGTTTTTCATTCAAAGGTGTTGTCTAAATATTTCCTCTTGTTCAAATATATAACTGAGCAGTGACATTCCAAACAAATAAATTTCAGTAAAAATCAAATAAATTTGTCTGACAAAGAAAATAATTATGGCTTATACTAAAATATTTCCATCGGAGAAACCAGATTGCAGCTGATGCTTAATAAGAGGCTTTATAAAGAAAACCACTAAATCACTGCATCTTCTGGAACTGTCACCTCTTCAGCACTAACAGCATTTCAAACCCTTTATAAATGCTGCAGTTGCAGACTAATTTGTTATTATTTCCTTATTTTGAGCCATCTTTGACATCATCCATATAGATCCAATATAGCATTTAGGTTGGACAATAGGAAGACGTTTTTCATGGAAGGGGTGATTGGGCATTGGAAAGAGCTATGAGGTAGGTGGTGGAGTCCCTGTCCCTGGAGGTGTTTAAGGAATGACTTAGGATGTGGCACTCAGTGCCATGCTCTGGTTGACAAGGTGGTGTGAGATCACAGCTTGGGCTCCATGATCTCAAAGGCCTTTCCCAACGCAGCTGGTTCTGTCATTCTGTGCTCTGTGAGTATGTATAACATCCATAGAAACCAAGAGTGCAGCACAAGTCTGACTTTTTTTCTCCTCCTCTGTGAGTAAACACCTTTCACTTCAAATGACTGACTGTCTGCCACCCCCAAGCATGGCCTGCAGTTCCTTATTACACCCCAGGACACTTCTTTATGTTGAGTACCAGTGGTGTGAGGTTTGTTCCATCAGCACAAGCTAGGAGCTCTTCAGGGCCTTTACACTTAAATTGTTGTATTTATTCTCGGTGCCTTTGAATTTAATTTGCCGGATTCACTAAAGGGTAACAAAATCACATGAAAGGGACTTAAAAGTTTCTTGCTAAACTGGGGTGACATATTTTTAACAGGGTCTCAAAGCTGCAAATTTGATGAACAACACACTGAAACCAGAGGTGAAGCTGCAAAGTTGCTGTGACTCTGTTGTCTGAACAAGATGCAGCAGTATGGTATTTTGTGATGACAGCGTGTAATAAAAATGGATACAACAGAGCAGAAATCTATCCATGGAATTTGCATTCCCCAAGCATTGACAAAGTTACCAGATATCACAGTACCTATGTTATTGTCAACATCATCTTGCTAAATACCAACATTCTCACTTACCCCTGACAGACAAGCTTTGAATCAAGCACAGATAAATAATAGCCAGAGAATCCACCCATGTAAAACTTCCAATACAGTTTTCTGTATGAAACTTCAAAAATTGGAATTATCTGTCAAAAATCTGTATTGTTTCCAACATTTAACATGACCTGTCTTGAGGCAAGATATGTTTTATTACAGTCTAAGCAAACATGCACCCAAATTGCCAACAGATAAACTGGGGAAAGCTATACCTCCTTCGGGGCTGTCTCCTTGTATAGTCAATTGTGGGCTGAAATAAAGTACAAAGACTCCCCAAAAACAGAGCAATGAAAAGGTTTCTCACCTCTCATTTTTTATGAGAAGGTGAGTTTGATCCCTCTAAGTCAAAATTAAAGCCTTTTTTTTTTTAAGAGCAAATATATTTTAAAATCATGAACAGAATAGAAAAGTTATTCATAGCCCAAATGGCAATATCTCCTTTATCTCTGGTTTCCACTGCAATATTGTATAAGGACTGGAGCTTCCATGAAGCTTATATAAAGACTCCATTAATCTGATAAAAATATCAGCAGGTATAGGAATGAAATCAGACAAAAGATGAGGTGGTGTGCAGAGAGGTTCCTGAGGGTGTATCTCCAGTGTCAGGCAGACAGAAGGCATGTGGGCTCAGGTTGGCTCAAGCCCTTGTGGCTGTGCCAGAGTGGCTGAGGCCAGTTGCCAGAGGGGCTGTTTTAGGGAGGGCTGATATTCTCAGGGTAGTTGCTTGACTGGAAACATCAGTTATCACCTTGATACCACTGCCTTATAGAAGTCAAAACAGGCAGGCAGAGCAGGAGGAGGTTCTGAAGTGTGAACATACAGAAGCTTCCCTGCTGGTAGATGGGATGGTGACAGTAGGTTATTTCTGCAGCCACTGGAGGAAGGAAAATTCCTGTGTGCTTTCAGAAGCATTTCTGGATGTAGAGCCCTATTAAGACCTGGAGCTAAATCCTGTGCCTGCAGTGGTGCTTCAGTGTTATTCTCAGGCAATTCCTGTACCAAATACAGTGTAAATTGAAAAATTTCCAGAGGTATCTGTGGTCAGTGAGCAGCTGGGTTTGCTGTGCACTTGCACAGGAGTCAAGATGTGCCCTGGCTGTAGAGCAGAGCTTCCCCCTGCACTGCAGCACATCCAAACACAGACAGGAAGCACTGAGGATACAGTAGATGGTCAGGAGAACTCTCAGAAGGAGCACCTGTCTCTTTGAATCAGTGTTTAGGCTGTCTTGCTGTCTAACACTCCACATAGTCATCATCTCTGTCTCAGGGTATCTTTCCTCACTTTCTTGGTCCAGTAGAACTAATTTAAGTTATTAACCTGATCCTCATCTAACAGTTCTGTTCAGACTGAAACAGCCCCCTGCCTTCCTCCTTTGGTGACTGAGCCTATGAAGTGGCCACTGAGAATGCCAAAGAACAGGACAGTCCTCTGCAACAGCTTTGAGTCTTCATATAGGCATGACAAGAAATTTTTCATATTTGCTCGTATCTCAGAGAGGTCCCAAATGTCACCAGAAACAGACCCATTCACATAGACAACTGCTTCTTTAAGAGACAACAAAGTACTTCTGGAATGAATTAAAACTTTATCACAGAATAAAAGACCTAGATGACAATAGCCTTATGTGTTTTTTTTGGCTAGAGACTTACTTCAAGTATCTATTCTTACATTTACCATCCCAAATGGAGGAACAAAACATAGCAGCCTACATAAATTGTCTACTAGAAACCCTGCAATTAAAAATGACCAGGAATAACCCTGCATTCAAAAAATAACTGTGAAGTTTGCCTTATTGAAATCAAATGTCTCAGCCACAACCACAAAGAGTCTGCATTTTCATAATAAAGTTTCTGTTCCATTAAGAAAATAGTTTCCATATTAAAAACAATTGACTTGCTGCAAACAAATTTCACTAAGTTTCTTATTAAAAGAAAATGTAAGAATCAATTAAATGCTGAAAAAAAATCAGAGAAATAAATAGGAAACCATGATGAGATGTTAGCAGCTACACACTCTAGAGTTTAGACTGTTCTTGTAGATAATTAACATGGTCACATTATTTAACTGAAACATCATGTGTCCTGCCACATGTCATTCCTTAACCAGTCAACACATACAAACTATGCTTGCAGGATACAGAAATGATTGAGAATCATGGATTTTGTAGTGAGATGGAAATAACAGATGCCTTTTGAAGTGAGGAATAGAATACAGGATTGAGGAATTTGCAATAGTCACTTTAGCTAAAAGGATGGCCATATGATGTGTTTACATTGCACAAGAGTATTATTAAACATATTTAGATAAATGCCTGTATTTTTTTGCTTTGTACTTTTTATGCTTTGCCACATTGAGTATGAACTGTAATTCAGATAAAAGATGTTGTAAAACCTTGCAACCACTGTGTCAAAAAGCCTTGTAAGTAGCTGTGTAATTCCATCGTCTCTCAAATTTAACTTTCCCAGTTCTGGAATCTCTCCAGTGAGGGAGACAAGTGAGACTCCACATCCTCTCTGAATGACCTGTTCCTTTACACAGTCACCTGCACAGTAAAGAAGTTCTTCCTCATGTTCAGGTGGAACTTCCTGTGCATCAGCTCCTGCCCAAGGCCTCCTGTGCCCCTGCACAGAACCTCAGAGCAGAGCCCTCCCTACAGACACTGAGAGACCCTGACAAGTTCCCCTCTCAGTGTCTCCTCTCAAGGCCCAACAGCCCCAACTCCCTCAGCCTTTCCTCATAGCAGAGATGCTCCAGGCCCCTCATCACTATTGTGATGGACCCTCTCCAAGAGCTCTGTGTCTCGTGTGCTGAGGAGCCCAGACCTGGGCACAGCACTCCAGATGTGCCTCACCAGGGCAGGTAGAGGGGCAGGATCACCCCCTGTGTGATTCAATGCTCTTCCTAATGGCCCTCAGGACCCATTGGCCTCCTTGGCCACAAGGACACCCTGCTGGCTCATGGACAGCTTGTTGTCCCCCAGGACCCCCAGGTCCTTCTCCACAGAGCTGATTTCCAGCAGGTTGATGCAGTAGTATGACTTGAACCTGCATGCTCAGGAAGAGAACTCAATAGGCATCATCTCAACTCCTCCTCAAGTGCCTTGAACATGTAACTCCATTTCAAAGGGTGAGATCTGTGCATACTCTTCCAAGTGGGACAACATTTGATATTCCAGACAATATAGCCTGTTTACTAAATGATAGTGATTAAAGATAAAGCATCTTGCAGAAACCTCTATTACGGTAGCCCTGTGAAGACAGTTTTGAATAAGTGCAAAGGCAAAAAATGCAATGATCACATTTTAACTTGATGAGAGAAGGACTTGGTGCTTGCTACTAAATTTATTACAGAAAATCAGTGGTCTATTTTCTTCCCCTCTTAAGGAAATATTTTGTCTAGACTTGCTAAGAATTTCTCTGCCAGTTTCACTAAATATCACCTTCTGTAACTGTGAATGAACTTTTCCCACAAGAAATAACCTCTGAAAATATGTTTAAAACAACATTTCATTGGTACCTGACCAGTCAGAAAACTCTGTATTGACCTGAAATAGTTCAGTAAAGAAGATGTGAGAGTCAGAGAGGGGACACAAAGAAGAAAAACAGAATTGAGCAGAAAGGAGCATGCTTTGGATTTTCCTAAAAGCAACAAACCAGAGAATTAAATCCTGTTGAGCTGCAGTTTTATGATGCGTGGAGAGCACCACTTTTGTTATGTAAGAGAAGAGAGGTCCGAAGTCTGTGCTTGTAACAAACACTATTGTAAAGGGAATCAGGGACAGTTAAACACACTTGGCAAATTTTAAAGGATATGAGTATGTCCTGAGGGTTTCCAATTTGGCCTAGTAATTTTATAATAAACTGTAGAGAACCTTTTATCTGTGCTTTGTGTTCAGTGAAGTCACATCAAAGGAAAGAATGGATCATTTACATCCATTGGGAAGTTCCTCACCATATGCCTGGGAAAAAGTTACTACAGGACTGCTTTAACACACTCTCCTCAACCCCTCTCATTAAAAGGCAACCTGTACAAAATCAAGCTTCAGAAAATTCACAGGCTGCCCATGCTCTCCTATTTTCATCTCTGTCCAAAGTCTGCAGCCTCTAGAAGCCTCACACCAATTCCATGGTTTTTGCTCCCAAGCATCTGCCCAGCCACTTCACCACTGAACTATGGCAGGGTCTTTATGTGAAAGCAATGAAATGCAACTGTGAGACTGATAACCTTTGATAAGTGGACTGATAACCTTTATCTGGACTCACCAAGAGGTCACTAATCTTACAAGGACCTTCTTGAGTCTGCATGCAACTTCATAGGAGAGAAGAATGAAAGTTTTGGCAGAAATCTCTCTTAAGAAGAAGTTCAAATTAAGCTAGTTCATTAAAAGCTTTTGGTAAAGCAAAATTGAAATTTCAGATAAACACCTGAAGCTTCTAATTCCCTTAGTTGTGAAGGTTACATTCAAAGTTTCAAAGACAGTGTTTTAAGAGGCAGATTGTGCAAGTGATAGCTCTAAGTCATTAATTTTGTCCATTCACCAGAGGGAAGAGTTACCTTCGAATAGACTTGATCAACTGAAATAGTTACACTAAAACTAAAGTAACTTGGAGATTATGCTGTTCACAAGATCTGCGTGAAATTTTATTGTTATCGTTTTCTGATGTACTGAAAAGGTTTGGAGACATTCTAACATAATTTTCATTTTTTCAAGCCAATTCTGAAATAAAATAGAAGAAATATAATGCTCAGCACTTGAGGACTAATTCCAAATAGATCACACTGGGGACAACAACTACAGAAACGGAGCAAAGATGATGTTTGAAGTGATCAAACATTTGCTGGTGCGAAGGTAACTACAGCACAATCTGTTCAGAGCTGTGCACAGAATGCAGGCATTGGAAGCCACAATGGTCATTTCTAGTAGTAATTGGGAAGGGAAACCAAACACTCCAGGTGCACCTTTCAACATCAGCTCATTGCAGTCACTGCTGAATCACTGACACCAGTACAAACAGGAAACATAATTCTAGGCAACTGGAACACAGAGGTATCCTCAGAATCCAAAACAAATCTCATAAAAACCAACCAACCCACCCAAAATAAACTTCACTAAAAATGCTATCCTTACTGCAAGCTTATCATTGTCTGCCTGGAATCCACTCTATACCTACAGTCATGAGTTTAGGAGTCCCATCTTTCTATTTGGGTTCCTTGGTAGTTTTCATCTCCAAATTATTAATAAAGCTTGGTCTTTGTCAGCCTATGTCTGATAGATTAGATGTAATTAAAGTTTCACAGTCTATTCCATATCTCTTCAAGTTATACATTTTACAGCCCATAATATGAATTTTATAGGTAATTGTCTTTCATGAGCTACAGTAAGTTCTTTCAGAAGGGCTGGAGATTTCTAGGGACAGAAAAAAATTTCACAGATCTGTAAGTAAAATAACTCAAGGCTTCATAATAAAAGTGAGGTAGGGTCAATTTCTGATGTAGGAACACATTTCAGTATGAAAATAGGAATCTAAAGAATCAAAAGCTACAATTTCTATTTAGATATAAAATAAGCATCTGTGTAACTTTAAAAAAGTAAATAAGTATTATGCTAAAGCTGATTAAGATAAACCAAAATAAATCTTGATAACTATTATTATAATCAACTGTCTCTTCCCTGAGATTCTGTCTTTGAATACAAAAATATAAATTAAAGGTTTTGACAATTAAGAATAAACTATGGCCAGAAGTGGTTTTTAAATATTTCAAGACATTTCAGAAAACGGTATGCCATTTTCCCTAAATGCCAAATAAAACCAAGTATGACTATGTACATCCATAAAGTAAGGCACGAAGTCTTAAAATCCAACAACTATAATTAAAAAATGAGCTCCTCTAAAACAGCAACAATTTAAACTGTGAGCTTATCTGTCACTGAGCACATGAGAAAAAATAAATCTCCAGCCATGCCAGCAGTGTTAAATTCTCACAATTTGGAAATGCAGTCATCAGCTCTGCTGAAAAACAGCCACCAAATCGGGCTGTGCAGAACGGCGCCTTTGTTGCACTTGGTATGCACTGACAAAAGATTAATTCTTTGCATTGTTAGGAGGACTGACTGCTTCAGAACAAACCACCACTATTCAAACTTGTCAGAACAAGTTTGGAGAAAACCAGATAAGAGCACTTGGGGGATCTGTACACAGAGACAGTTGAACTGGAAGTGAAGTTACATACAGAAATTAACTATTGTGTGGTGCATCTTTAATTGCCTCAAACAATTCCTTGGTTTTGTTTGTAGTGATGATATTCCATTTTCCAGAGTTCTTGTTTCATATATGTTTCAAAGGCACACAGGTTGCATGCTTGTGGTCCTCAACAAAAACTATGCTGGTATTCATGTTTTGACATGGAATTATAAATTTCCAAGCTTGTTCAAATTTAGTTTCATTTTAAATGCAGTAATTTATGATTTTAAAGAACTGTGCCACACAATAAGCCTGTACAACACATGACATTCAGGAATGGCTACAGATGGAGCTCTCCATACAAAAAACCTGATGGTTCTGAACTGCACCTGTTCCTACCAGCCAGACTACCTTGCACTGTAACTCTTACGCTGTGCTAATAATTATCAGGTTAGTATTTCACTGCTCTTACCCAACAGTTGGTATAAACTGGGGTACACATGTCCCTTGAGAGCTGAGCCTGCAGCAATCAGGCACGTGTGTCACCACATGCACACTCTCAGTCCCACTGGGTTGTCAAATAAACTGAGCATAAGAGAGGAAGGTAAATTCACGTGAGGAACCACATTTGTACCTCTGAACCTCTGGCTGAAGAGGCTTTCAGGAAAAGTTTCTTCCCAAAGAATGAGCTAAGGGTGGAGATGGTTATTCAAATGACATAGAAAGAAGAAAAACAGGGGAATTGCATTCATGCTGATCCTCTGAATCTAGATTAGAAATTAAGATTTAGAAATAAAGCATAATGACATTCACACAAACAGCCAAAAGTGCTATGCTAGAGAAGCCCAAGTGAAAATGAACATACAAGATGAGATGGAAATGGTCTTTCAGAAGACAATTTTTGAAATAAGAGAGCTAAAAAAATCCCAAATCATAGATACTACTACTAAATAAACAGGCTTCTTGTGGTATTTTCTGAAGTTTATTTACTTCAATAAAAATAATGGCTGTCTAATCCTGTACGATATTTTTTTGGTGTCAAATCAAGTTTTTACTCTTCACCAAGTACTAGCTTGATTAGTTATATATCACACATATATATATCACACATTTAATTCTGGTTCATATTTATCTGAGTAATACATATAATATTTTCCTGCTATCTAGGTATTAACATATACAACTGGATCAACTAATAGCTTTCAAAATACTTCAGTGCATCAGCACTTCCATAAAACAGGCACTTCATGCTTACTTTCACACTTGGAAAAAGACCAAAAATGTCAGTTGAGCATCTGAAATGTTACATCAGTAAACTTTAGTAAATAAATGAATAACACTGTATTATGGTCAAATGGGAAGAGTCCTGCCCACAGAAGGGTGACATAATTAAATCTGCTACAAAGTACATTCTGTGTTAGATGCTTCTTCCCAGCCTTAGGAGACAAGGTCAGACACTCTCAAAAAGTATTGTTGGGTTTCTTAAGTTCCTGAGGAACCCTGATTTTTGCTATGAAAGCCCAACTTCCTTACATGGTATTTTTTAGTATTTGTCTTACATGCAGATTGCTGACAAACACAAAGACAACAGCATGATTAGGCAAATGCATTGTTTTTACCATTATAGATATTTTAACAGAACTGTAAATGAATTCTTATATTTTAAGGGTAAACAATACTATTCAAGTGTTCAAAATTCTACATTCACAGGTGAGGTGTGTTTTATAAAGATCCAATGGCAATAATACAAGTTGAGGCAGAAGTAGGTACACTAATTTTTTAAGGTGAACCTGTGTTCAAATTTAATACTAATGTGTTTAATTTTTTGTTCCACTCCTAAATGTTTCGTAGCAATTTCCTCTTGTGATTGTAATTTGTTTTTATTTTGGGATCATAGTAACTGACAGCTTATTCATGAATTAGGTCCTACATACTGTTTGCGACAGCTGTAGACTTGAATTATCCCCTGTGTGAGCAAAACACAAATTTCATAGACGTGCATCAAACTGTGTTCAACCAAAATGTGAGATGACTGTTAAAACCACAGCCCCCAAGCCTTCAGCAAATGTAAAGCCTGTCATGTGAAATTCAATGTGGACCTTAATGTGTGGTGTTCTATTGAGATACTGTACTTGATTCAGAACTAAATTTAGGTGTCAGAGAATAAAATTATATTCACAAGGCCTTAAGGGGTATAGAAAGGAAACAAGAATAAAGCAATTTATTAACATAGTGGTACTGAAGAGCCTTTCCATATAAAGACAATGACTTTTTGTTGTTTTTGTAAAAGTCTATGACCAAATTTATTTCTGATATTATTTAACTGATCTCATTCTTGCTGCTCCTACAGCCTTAACTGACATTGCTAGCATCTACAGCCTTTGCAAAAAATGGCATCTTGCTTCAAACATGAAATGAATTGTCTTAGACAGGAAAGAAAAAAATCAAACAGGATTTTAATCATGGTGGACAAAAAATCTCAGCAATCTAAAAGTTTAGTGTAAAGCAGACTGGAAAAGTGCTCATGCACAAGAAACCCAAGTCAATTTTTTTAAATAGCTTGAGGGCTTCCAGAATATCACTAGAACCTGAGATACAGTATACAAACTATGGTTGTATAGCATAAACTTCCATTGGTTTATGGCTATATTAGAGCTCAAAAAAGCTTTGTAAAAGTTTACTGAGGCTGAAAAAGTATCAGCACTTTTATATCAAGGCTTCCTCATTCCTTCCAATAAAGGAAGAGAAATTATGTGCTTTAATACCACCCCCAGCAAGCAGATAGACATTTTCTCTAAATCAGCCATTGCTGTTAGGGGCTGCAGAGAACTATTTGCTACTTAGTTTTCCAATATTCTCAGCTTTCACATCTCTCATTCATTTACCCAGAGGTGCTATAATTTGAGATCTGGATGCACTGCAACCCCCTCAAAGATTGTGGGGAAAAGGCAATTGAAAACCTGACAAAAATTTTAGTATATTTCAGTTTGTTTGATATTTGCATTATATTTCTTAAGATGAAAATCTACACTATCCTTTTCATTACATTCATGGTTACCAAATATACTAATAATTCTGCAGAATTATTTTTGGCCCAGCAAGGTGAAGAGATGTGAGGATGCCCAGCAGCATAGCAAAGGGACCAGGGACTAAGAAGCAGAGAAAGTGAAAGAAAACAAAAGATAAGGGCAGAAGGAGTTTAATGATGAGGGATTTAAATCCCTTGGATTTACAGGGTCCATAAAGTTGGACTCTGATGTTTGTGGGAAAGCTTGTTTGGGTAAGCCACATACTGGATGGCACAGCTTCTGATAAGGCAATCCTATAAAATGCACTGAGCCACACTGGACTGATGCTAGTTATAGCTGCTCTCCAGAGCTATTTCCATCAAAGCTCAAGAATCACTATCTTTAGAACTGGAAAGCACTCACAGACTATTATACATCACCCAACTCCACTTGTACAAGTCCAATCCCTCTCAAATCTTAGCATTTGGCCTTTATTTCTAGAGTGGGTGGTGCTGAAATCCAAGGAGAGAGCTTTTCACACTGGAAAAGTCTGGATTCAGAGCTGATCTTCTGGGGTCCTGGGCTTATGTAATTTGTGAGCTAGCATGGAGAGGACATAACATTACTGAAGACAAGGATCACAGTACTACTGTTCTTTTTCAGCACCACCGAAAGGGCAATTCTTTAAGACAGTGATAAAAAAATTCCTGTCTGAATGTAAACCCACTGAGTTATACAGGAATTCATACAGGAAGTGAGGGGATTAAGGCCTGGAGACTGCCACACTGATCACCAGGCCTGAATGGACTGGAGTAAGAGAGCAGTTGCTTTATCCAGCAGCTCCATCACCCTCCGTCAGACAGTGCACGAGGAGCGTTCCCTCTGCACCCGTCCGCAGGATGCTGTATCCCCATCAGCCGAAGGAACATTACTGCTAAGGAACATTACTAGGCTGATTCAAAGTTTTCAGGCTGCCAAATGGCACTGGGTCTCTGAGTGTACACACAGAAACTCCTGTCTCTGTCTCTGCTTAGAAACACACCAGTGCGGGCTTTATATAATGTTGGGATTAAGAGAGTTGGATAAAACAGCAACACATCCATCAGAAACTGAAATTAAGCCTCTTTGAACGTCTTAAGCAGAAAGCAAGTGGGTCATTCAATTATCTATGCTTAAAATTAGGCATTTAACTTATTTCAGCTTATATCAAATTCTTTATATCATTCATGGGAATTGACTGATCATTCAAGTTAAATATCTGAAGTAATGAGAACCAGGCATCTAGAGAGAGACACGTATCAAACACACACTGCTTAATAAACAGGTTTTGATTTAACAATCAAAGAGGCATCAAACTTTTTAAGGTTAAATTCAAATTACCAGTGCTTTGGTGAGAAAGGCATAAAATGTAACAAGCTTTTGTTTTCTCAGGCCTGTGCAGAGAGCCTGCCTGGCTGTGCTGCTCTGTCATAGTCTTGTTACCACAAGTTAAGGTAATAACAGAGAAACAGGAATGCAAAGTGTCAGGTATAAAAAGGTGCTCCACTTCAATGTTAATGCTACAAAGGTGTTGTTAACAAAGGCCTAGTACATGACCTTATCATATGTTTTCTTAAAGTTCAGAGCAGCTCAGACAGACCAAAGCCAGGCTAATACCTACTAGTTTCAATGAAGTAAAGTATCAATATTAACATATGCATGATTAACAACTACCCTAAAAACTGATTTGGTCAAGCATTATTTATTCCAAAACAGGCCTTTCTCAAAAATATTCACAAAGCAAAATACTTAATACTTAAATATCTCAAATTTGCAGTTAACATTTATTTTTAGTTTTTTATTACATGAGTATTTTGGGAAGTGTTTAATGAGGAGACTGTTCTAATGATACAAGTGTTCTTGAATTTTGTTTTTTGTTTCATTCAACTGTAACAGAAGCCAGCTGCTGATCTTAGATGTGGATTGGCTTTGATGTTCAGCAAAACACAGAAAATCCCCTTTCTACATCTCTTTCTAGTCCCATGGCTGCAGTGACCAAAATCCAGAGAGCCTCATATGTCTGACCTAACTGTGTGATGGGGAGGGGTACCGAGCGAGCAAGAGGCAGCTCTCTGCAGACAGAAAGCATTTTTCTAAAACCACACAGTTTGTTAGTATATCCTGTGAGGGTGGTGACAAAATGGTTCAATAGGACCTTTGTATTAAGCCTGTATTCCCCCTTGCTTCAGCACTCTCACTGACTGCTGCAGGCCCTAGCAGCTTTTCTTTCCATCCCCTATTCTCCCCCACCACTTTCCCCAAGGTGACACATTAGCTAACTCCTGGGGTATTTTTCTGAAGAAATGTAGCTGTAGCCAGAAATAGGATCAGAACCCTTTGGCTGATATAAAATCCCTGAAGTTTGTGTGATGCTTGGCTCAAGCACTTACAGATTGCCAGACTGCAGCCAGGAAGGCGTTTCCCCACAGGCTGCCTGGCAGAAGTGCTGGGGCTGTGGGTCTCCCCTGCTCGTGCAGACCCTGCCTCGCATCTGAGGCTCACCTGGAAATTTCACTCAGCAAGACCCTGCTACTGCCATGTCCTGTGACAGCAACAAAGCTGCTGAGTCTCCTGCCTTTTTCCTGTGGCACACTGTAATTGTGACCACAGATCTTTTATCGTGGGTTTAAGCTTGTTACAGGGTATTAGAAGTGCTGTGCAGTCTCTGAGAGGAGGAGCAGATGATGTCCCCCGGGCCCGCCTGGATTAACTGCTTCTTACACAATTGTCAGCCTGACAGCCCAGTTGGTCTTCTCTTGCTCAAGTTTCTAACTTGTAAATTGTGAACCCACCCTCCTTAGGAGAAAAGGATATGTTCTCAATTTTTTGATTTCTTTCTCATTCCTGTTTTTTGTTTTCTCTTGGCAGTACCTTCTATAGACCCACTTTTGTTTTTTTTCTCCTGCACAGCAATTCTCTTCAGAGATAAGGCAGAAGCAAAATCAAGCTTAAAAAATCCCAACCCTCAAACAATTCATTCTATTTAAACAGATGGCTTAAAAACAATGGTTAAAATGCCTCTTTAAAAGGAAGAGCTACATTTCCTAACATCACACATATAACTTGCAGAAGCACAGAAACTGAACATGGAATCCCATCACATAAATTATTCATTCGTTGCCAAGGCAGTTCCCTGCAATGTAAGTTTTGAATAGTTGAAAAGTTAAAAAGGTTTTAAAGTTTAAAAAGTTTAAAAGTTAGAAGGGTTTTAAATACTTGTAAATGGATGTAAGGAATCAAGCTTCCCCTACCATCTCAACAAAGCACGCTTACATTTCTGTCTGGAACTGTTTTCTTTTGCTAAAATACAGTCTTAACCCAGAATAACAAAGACTAATTTTTGTTGCTTTTCTCATAACAATATAAATGAAATATTTGCATGGGATAGATTTATGCTGATTTCTAAAATGTAGGGGTAGTTTGCCCATAGAACCTGAACACAGGAGATGGAAAAAATACTGACTGGAATGCAGACTTTCCTACTTGTGATAAAAAGACACACCATCAAAGGACCTGACATGCAGTTTCCTGTTTGGTTCATTTCAGAGAACAAAGAGATTTGACAAACATATTTGTATATATAATTACACTAGCTTAGCCATCCATCATTAAATGTTTTCAAGTCACATGACAATATAATGGCAAAAAAGAAGAAGTCAGAAGAAATCATACTGATCTTTCCTTGCTACCTTCTCCCTTTGTACACAAATCCATAAATTTTGGTCCATCTCTAGAACATGCATTTCTGCACTGGAAAATCCACTTGCTAAATAAAATTCAAACATTTGTCCAGTGAACTATATGTTCATACCTTATGAAACACAGTGGCCAAAGAAATTCAATTTGAGTAGCACTATTACAAAAGATTAATTGTGAATTTCTTTATATGAAGAATGTTTCTATAAGGTTTCTGAATGTAGATTTTGAGACTGTGCTGCAAAGAACCCATTCCTCTGGTTAAGCAGGAACAGTCTAAGAACAAGACACAAATCACTTTTATTTGACAAGTGCCACTTAGAGGCATAATCTCAGACCAACCAAATTAATCTGTGTATACTGCTGGTAAATAGTGCACACCTTATGGACTATTCTTTCAGCAAAGGCCAAGTCTGCTGCACAGCAGTGCAGGCTGCATAAGGATTCCCATTGTAGATGCAGAAAAGCTTCAGAAAATAACATTCTTGAGGCCAGTCTAGGCTAGACTTTTACACCTTGATCTACACAAGTGAAACTGAAATGCTAGCTGTAAAACCCGGAGAATAACGAAAGAGAAGAGCTGGCACTGTCGCACATTTTTCCGGCTGTACATTTCACATTCTGGTGAAGGTGTGGCTGCATGGCCGCTCCTCTGCCTCACTGTGTGTTTGGTCAGTGCTCAGCAGCAAGGCTCACCCCCTCAGGCACACAGCAGGTGACCATCTAAGTGTCTGCCTATAACCAGGTATTGAAACTTTTCCTCCATTCAATCTGTGCAGGATGATACCAGGGGCTTATTAATTTTCTTTTCCAACTCTTTCCATTTAGAGTATCAGCACAGAGACTCTATGTCCAATATTAATTATACAGCAGAATTTAATGGTCTTCCCAGACTTGTTATGTGCCTGTTCTAATAAAAGAGAATTTTATGTTTGCAGTCTTGTGAAGACTAAAGAAAGCTGTAGGTTAGATCAAATAGGAGGTTTTGTTTAGATAACCTCTATCATTACTTCCTAGCACCAGTGAGCATGCTCAAATACATCCAATAAATTCCCTAGAACTCTCACTAGGGTAAAGAGGAGTTTCCATGCAAATGCAATGGTTCAAACACATGAAAGATGTTTGATTCCTTTTAGAAAAGACAGCAAGTCTCTTTTCTGGATTTTCCTTTACAGACTATTTATAGTTCAAATGTACTTTCCATATTCACTTATTTAAAAGCAGAGGTTCTAGCAAAAGGAAACAACACACTGGGGAGAGGCACTGTGCTACATAATCAGTTTTCAGCTGAGACTTCATTTACCATACTGAACTCGTTTCACACAGTAAGACAACCTTATGACCAAAGAGGACAAAAGAAAATCCCTTGTGGGTATGTAGCACTGATCAAGGGACCTTCTCATGCCAGAAAAGACAGTTTCAGTGTGGCAGTTAGGGGGTTTCTGACTAGAAAGCAAATTGTGTTGGACAAACAATTCTGCTAGAATTGCATATACCACATTGCTATGACAGAGAATTAATTTATTTTGTACCATACTCTAGAGCAGCCCTACAGAACGAAAGAATATATTATGGGATATACTTATATTTTAGTACTAAAAGGAAATGACATCTTTACATGAAATGCTTTTCAAGTTATTTATATTTTTTATTCCACTTTGATAAACTAATGCTATAAATCATCCTTTTATTTAAAAAAAAAAATCTTTCAGTCCTTTGACTTAAAATGCTAGATTTAAATAGATCCAGACACAAAGACCCACAAAAATCTAAGTGATCCCAAACTTTGTGACAGAATCCTCCTTCACAGCATTCCCATGGTAGAAGACAGACACATGTTCAGGGTTTATCATTTCAGGCTGCTTCAACCTTTGCTGCAAATTTTAGTAAATGTTCAGTTACATTACTAAAGTTTTTTTGGGGATGGTACATAACATATACACACTTAGCATGACCAACAGGGGAAACTTTTGTTTCTAATTTAAAAGAAACACCACATGTACCACAAAATAAACCCATAAAAGAGAACATACACATTTTCTTGTAGGTCCCATATTGTTTCTGTAGCTATATCACAACAATTCTCTCTGTATTTCTCTCATCACAGCATATTATCATGCTGATCTTAGCTCTTGGGAAAAGGGAAATGCAGAACACATATGTGAAATAAAAGAAAACACATATGTTTTAGATTAAGCCAATCTCAAAATGTTAAATCCCAGACCTGCTCCACAGAAGAGTGAAATGGGTATTAGCACCATATGATAAATATTCAGTTCAGGACTATACTGTAAACTGTAATGTGTTTTTTCTAATGCGGTGTCCTAATTTGGTTCCACCTTACTTCTGAGACACTGTCTCATCACCATTTGTTCAGACCTACAGTCACTGCCCCAGTAAGAATTGCAGCTATTTTTCTGGCAGCCTGCTGCTCCCTCATCTTATCCAATGCTGAGTGAGATCATAGCTCTCATCTGTTGAGAGCCAAGCAGTGAGCTACTTAGTCTCTTGACCTCAAAAATATATTGGGCTACAGAAGAAGTTGTTCCTATAGACACCTTTGGTTTGAGCATTCTATTAGGATGTAAACATTTGACTCTTACCTAGAAAAAAAATTCTTATAAATTTACTTTGCAGTATCTATCTTCTCTACTTTACTACAGCAGAAGAATGAAACATATGATATTTTTATACCTATTCTTACCCTATGTCTATTTACCTGCAGAAAATAAAAATATTTATGCTTTTTATTGAAATTCTCGTGACATTTTTTAATATTTTTATATTTTTGCTTCAGACTTTAAACTGGCTAGATCACCATATATTCCTTATAAGTTCTTTGTACCACCACCCCCTCAGCCCAGTTTTGAGTGAAATATAAGTAATAATTTTCATAAAATATTTGTGAAACTATACATACATATGTATTTCTTAAGAACATATGTTGAAGTGATTAATAGACATTCCTAATTAGAGTGATATAATTTGAAAGAAATATGATGAATCATGAAAGAAATATCAAGTGTAGTCAGGAGAGAAAAGGAAACAATAGCACTTAAAGTCTAAGGTCCAGTTAAGTATGGCTAGCAAGAAGCCAGGAATTGACAGGTTTACAGCATTTTTTTGATGTTCCATAATTTGTTTTTGTTACATATCAAAAACAAATGGACCTTTCACAATCAATTAAAAATACAGGAAAATTAAGAGAAGTGGATCACTCGTTTTCTGGATCAAAGTTCAGTACCACATGTCAGGTGGTAACCAAACCCTTGAGTCTTCTGGGCTCCTCTATTCCCCCTCTCCTTAACTCCAGCATAACTCACCAAAGGAAAGAAGTTGTTTTGTTTTCAAGTAATCAAAACTAGTGGGTAATGTTTACTTAAAATACATCTCATATAGAATGGTTTCATTTGGAAAGTAGCTCTGAGGATCATCCAGTCCAACTTCCTGCTCAAAACTGCATTTTCCTATATGATTGGTTTAAATATAGATACTGATAATATTTTTACAGACATTCCCCATCCTGTGTTTGATAACTGTGTTCACCTCCTCACCACGGTAATGATCAGAAATCACAGTTACAGAATGGGTCAGGTCAAAAGGGACCACTGGGGTTCATCCAGTCCAAACTCTCTGCTTAAGCATGAATACTAACAGGAAATAATTTCAAACCAGCATCTCTGTAATTATGATTTTTATATCAAATACAGCTTTCACTTTATTCCCTAAAACATGTCAGCTAAAAGGGAACCATCCATAGGTCTCAGACACACAGAAGCACACATCCATTAGCTAACCCTTTACTAAGATCATGTCTAGATATGATTCCCACAAAAATCAAACCTTTTTTTTGTGCCAATCACAAAAATCAATAGAAACTGTGACTATTTTTTCAGTAGCACTTTATCACAAGTTTCCTCACCAAGTTTATTAGAATTATTAGTGTAAGCCAGCACTTCTCAGTCACTCAACAGCTTTCCAACTGCTCCATCAGGGGGGTACTGTGAGGAACAGCTTGTACTGTGTTCAGAGGGGTCTGTGTAAAGACGAAACATTGGTGAAATTGGCTTCAGCCCCGTATTCCTATCTTCTAGCTAAGAGCTGGCCCAATGCTTGGTCAGTGCTCTACAACTTTATTACACCACAATATTTATATAGCATTAAAATACATTCAATTCTTCAAAATTTCACCATTTGTACTAGAGAAATTCAGAGTTTTAGCTATGTATTTTCAAATAGATCCAAGTGTCAACAGGGAACAACCACAAAATAAATTTAACGGCACAGAGTTTATGAGCAGTTTGCAAACAATACAAATATCCTACCCATTCAGTGCAATTAAGGAATAATAAATACATGTGCTAAAACAAGAGTGCTTTCCAAAGAAGGCCCATTGAAGTTTTTGTGCTTAGTATTGGGGAGTTTTCTGTTTTGGTTTGGTTTTGTTTAACAAGTAATTAACCAGTCCTTTATAGTATCTATGTGATTTTAACTAATATGTGTCAGCGGTTCAAAACGAAGAGTCTGTCTGACAGCCCAGCTACTCAGGCTTTGAGATTTAAATATGACCCACATAGAATTAAAAAAAAAATTAAAAAGCTTCAACTACTAAAGTGTTGTCATTGTTGTTTTAAATGACAAATTAGTGGGATGGAATTCAAGACACTTAATTATCACATTAGTTAGCCAGATGGTTTATTTGAAATCCCAGCAGACAAGTATCTGAATTTTGCTTTAAGTTGGGCTCAACGAGTTAGCAAAGGCAAAGGACAGCAAGAGTATGCAAGTCTCTTTTGCTTGCTTTAACAAATAAAATTTTGCCTGCTTACCCCTTGAGCAATGTTTCAAAAGGAATTTACAGAAAAAGTGGTAGCCAAAGGAATATGAGTGTTCCCCAATCCTTCAGATATCTATGGTCACTTAACAGTCCTGTTACTCCCCAAAACTAAATTTCCACTGAGTTTTCAAAGAAAGGAATTTCAAAGCAAACTTCCATAAAAACAGAGACTTTTCTCTAAACCTGAAAGAAGTGGCTTACATAGTATGCACCATCTTTTTTTTTTTCTCCCCTAAATGTTTTGGCAACAAATAAGATTCCTTGTTGGATGACTTTACGGGTGGTGGGGAGGAGAGGAGTCATGCATCAAGAACCCCAGAGTAAGAACTGGTGTTATGACTTGGCTGAGCTGTGCTGTTTCAGCAGTCAGCTCTCAAGCGGCTCCTTCAAATGGTCTCAGCACTTTCACAGGACTTTCCATTAGTGTCTGCTCCAGATGTGAGAAGAATCCATCAATTTCATTTTCAAAATGTCATAGCATGTAATAACTGCCTTTGCTCAAACAGCTTCTCTTAATAGAGAATGTTGAATTCTGTCTGGTAACTGCATCCTGAATAAGTTTGTCTTGGGGAACAAGTCATTATTCTTGGAAGATTTTCAGAAGTTTTTTGCTTTCACAGGCTGCCTGAGCTATGGACAGATACCATCTGCTCGTATAAGAATCCACATCTCTAGTGTGTCATCGTACTCATGTATGAAGCATGCAGACAGAAGAGCATCACCTCCCATCCCATTCCCACTGTGGAAGGGACAAAAGTCTCGGTGCTCATTTTCTTTTGGTAGTTGAATTAGAAAGGTTAAAATGATAAAGACACAGAATTTCATTGAATTTAAAATATTTCTCAGATAACGCTTTGAAAACAGAATTAGCACCTGATGGACCCACCAAGGTACAGATCTCGGCAGGACTCTCTTCTCCAAAGCTACTATACTGGTTCAGAATGTGGGAACAGAGTGTCTGGAAAACAAGGCAACCAAAGATATTTGACATACAAGCATAAATACAGTGGCCTCTGAAAGGTGGTATTTCCAAGCAGAGAGCTACCACAATTTTCCTTTCCTTACTGGAGACGTGAGGAACAGAAATATTAAATGGCTTGTTCAAAATGACATTGGTATCTCTGGCAGAGAAGAGAGTCATGTCTTTCTTCCCATATTTCAGACCACATACCTTCTGGATATCTGCCCAAAGAAGTTAAATCCCTTGTTTTATGTATTGCTCTGATGTAGCAATTGGTGAAACTTGAAACAAAACGTAACAACCAACCTCAAAAATTCAAATCCCAATGATTTTCAATGAGACTAAAATTTTTTAGCAATGAAACACAAGCACTTTGAGGTTTGCCCAAGAGGATCAGCACATGGAAATATTAACACAAGCAAAACATTAACTAGGATTTCCAGTAAAGACAGCATAGTCGATTTGGTTCTTGGTATCAAATAGCAACATCTGCCCTATGGTAGGTATACACTAGCTCCATTACTTTTCTCCTTCACATAAAAAACAGATTGTCAGTATGAGAGAGAGTGTTTCTGGGTCATGACATTAAATTCAATTTAATGCATACCAAATGCATCATCTATGTATTTTTATAGTTCTGAGGTTGTCTGTAGAAAAGTTGCTCTTCCTAAGATGATTCTTGCAGAGGCAAAATATCGTAAAGAACTGCAGACTATTCAGCGTTCTACCTTATCCAGGCTCCTTCTCTTCAGCTGACAGAGATGTGCTTGGATTTGTCTAGTCACAACAAAGCTTTTTGGATCACTATTGCCATTCAGGAACCTTTTTGTAAACAGTTGTACCATGGTCTCCCCCTTCCAAAGAACAATGACAAAACAGAATTGCCTGAAACCCACATGTGCCTCATTTGCTAAGACGTTAGGTAGGAATGACCAAAGAAATCTTCAGTAGAAGTTCAGATTAGTTTGCAAACAAAATTACCTATAAGTTCCTGTCTATTACTGCCTTGAGATCTTGAATACCAAAGATGATCAAAATAATTCTGTCTGGCATCATTAGGTTTCCCTTTCTCAGTTAGGCCCCCCAACTTCTCACTGTAGCACAGTTTCCCAGTTTGTGCCTCTCAATATGTGTGAACTGTCACATCTCTACCTTCTTCTTCATCCTTTAGCATATGAAATTATGCAGATTGCTCCTAGATTAAATGTATACCTCTTAAATTAGAAACATTTATCAATGCAGGATGTCACAAGCAGCTCAAACCCAACTATTATAAATTAAGTTATGGAAATACATAGCACACAGAGAAACATGAAGTTTGCACTACAGAAGGAGCATGAAGAAAATGCTTGAACATTTGAGACTGCTATAAAGTTAGGGGGTAGTGAGTTTTTGGAGAATATTTTTGGGACATGTTTTTGTTTCAGAATCTGTCTAAAAACAAGCTACCCCAAGTGCAGCTCAGTTTTGCTGTGAGTGAGGAGAAGAAGCTCCTGTGTGCTTGAGAGACTGGGGTTTGGATATCCCTAAGAACAATGGGACATGGCTTCTAATTGGGGTTTGGGTGACTCCTTTCTATAGACAAATGTCACTCTAAGGTTTGGAAAAAAAACCCTAATTCTACAAAACTATGTCAAAAGATAGGACTGCAAGACTTGACATCACACATGAACACTACACAAGGCAGAATTTACTAAATGGTGCTTCAAAATATACAGATAAAAAAACAAAAAAAGAGACCACCCTTGCCTTGGAAAGGACAAAAGCAGAGATGAAATATCTTGCCTACGGTGATGTAACAGGTCAGTAACAGAAGTGGGACTATAAAATGTGCCATCAGTTAAGTGAATCATGTACTACTCTTATAAACTATAATATTGCTTCCCTTAAATCTCACTTGAAAGAAAAATACTGGCTTAAAGCACATGCTGGTCTGCTTTGTCTCCAAATACATACTTCAAAGAAAAGTTGCAAATATTTATTCCAAGGGTGCTAGTGGCCAATCCTTTAGAAGTGGAATAGCTACCAACAATATGTCATAGGAAATAAGTGATGAAGTTACTTGATGGCAGAGCCCTGGACATTTATATGGGAAAAATAGTCTGTCTAGTTTTTGAGACAGACTAAGGAAAGTGGGGGAAGAAAGAGGAACACTGAGCTGTCAGCTCACAGCTCCTGCAGATAACTGAATGACTCCAAGTCACAGGGAAATTTTGCCCAGCCCTTAATGCAAGATAGCTGAAAGAATAAAGAAATTGTATGACTGGGAGGAGGAGAGTTACACTCAGAACTGGTTTTAAATGTAATTTTTCAGAAGTTTCACTGGCTGCTATTTACTGGCAAGGAGGTTTGTAATAAATTATGGAGCCATATTCTGTTTCAAAAATCAAAGATTCACGATTTTCTTTCATAGTTTGTGTTTTTCATTGCAAAGTTTGAAGGTCATCCTATATAAATTTGATTATGCATTTGCAATTTATTGTTTCCCTACTGTTAAAGCCATCTTTTCTGTGAAACTGCTGAGCCTTTGAGAGAGAGCTGTTAAAAGACTACAGCTAATCAGTCCTTTTTCTGGAAGGATTCTCTCAGCTAGAAATGAGGTATAAGATGTGTGGCTTTCAAGTTCTACTGTCTAAATTGTCCTTCCGCAACAGCTGGAGAAAATGCTTTCAAGAGTTCTGTGCTTCTTCCTGTGTGGTGATGCAGCTTTCCTCTAACGACTGTTTCCCATCAATACCCACAGACACCTACCTTCTCAACCGCTGCTTTAACGGTCTCTCACCACTTCCACCTTTCCGGAAAAAAGAAAAGAAAATTTAAAAAAAAAAAAAAAACAAAACAAATCAAAAAGAGAGAAAAAAATACTCATCTGGGAGAAGGTTTACAAATATCTGCACAGCAGGCTGTTGAAGGAGATAGGATCTCAAAGAACTTAAAATTAGGTGTATAATTCTTGTCTAGAGGAAAAAACCCCAAAACGGTACTGAGTGTGTGGAGCAGCAGATGTGACCAAAAAGTTCAGTATTTACCCTTCCCCATGCTAAGATTACAGTGATCTCTACTGAAAACTTCATGGCAAGAAAAAAATAAGTGCTCTTTTTCCATGCAGTATAAGATGAATAGCTAATACAGTTATATATAGTCCATTTTTCTGAATAATCCCATGTTCTTTGAATTATAAGGAAGTTAAAAAAGTATTTCTCAAAACATGCAAAACACATGAAAGCTCTGGTTTTTCCAAGAGCCACTATCTACTGACTTTTCTGGGAAATTTAATGTTTGTTTCATTTTCCAGAGGACTCTGGTGATCCATTCAATCAACAACTTCAACTCACGCTGCATTAACAACAACATATTTTAACCTTATTAGGATTATTCACCTACAAAATTATTCAAAATTGCAGTAAAATATTTAACTAACTGGTGTTTCTTTAGATAGTAACTGAGACTATCATAACAGCCCAGAAAATCAGTGTATATTAATAGTGACATATACTCTAAATTATTACAAATATCGTACACTCTCTCATCTGGTTTAGTTATTTGTTAGAAAGAAAAGAACAAGGACAGCTGCAGCAGAAGAACCTGTCCACGACACAGTCTGGTAACAATGGTCATAGAGACCATTATTTCATGGAATTTTCCCAAACTTCATTTGGGGTAAAAGATGATTACACGATTCAAAAATTCTAAACTGCCACCTGTTTTTAGACCTGTCTCTAACGAAAAACCAAACCAGTTTCCACACAAAATGCTAAAGGTGGCCACCCCTGCCCCTGAAAAAGGAGAAGTGGTTTTATTTAAATCAAATCATGAAGATAGTGATGACAAAATGTCACAGAAATGCATTTATAAAATCAGTTAATCAATAGCTAATTCTGAAAAAGAATATAAAGTTGTTGCTGATATCCTCTGACCTCATAAAGCACAGGTTGTTAACATCACTGGGAGAATGTTAAGTAGATAGCCTGCAAGGACTAAAGTTAAAAAGTGCTACAGAAGTATTTACTGAGTGTAAAGACACTGTCCGCAATCAAAGGGAAAACCAACATTGAAAGACCTATTTTATAACGTTTTTTTTTTCCTAGCTGAAAATAGAAGGCTGTTCACAACCACAGGATTCCACTCAATCAAATTAATCATAGAGAGAAGTGGATTAAATTTAGATTAAAAAGAAAATCACTTTTACCAGGAAGGTTAGCTCTGAAGTATTCATGAACAAAACAGCAAAATGAATGTTGAGGGTTTACAGGGGATCATCCAGGAACCTGCATGCAAACAGCCCAGTGCTCTGGCACTAAAACCATGCCCAGCCAAGGGCCTCAGCTACAGTTTGTGTGGCAGTGAGGAGCAATGACAAGGTTGGTTTCTGTGGCTCTGACAGACTCAGAGGGGAAAAAGGGCACTCTAATCAGTTGGTGTTTATTTGCAATCCTTGATTATGGAATGGCTGTGCCACTGCACAAACACAAGTCAGCATCTCCTCTCCCTCCCACGAAAACCATTACAACTCCATTACTAATAAGATTGATAACACTGTTGTTAGGTTGCTATTACTAAATGTGCTAATTCACATGTGGACAGAGCTCACAAATTTTGAAGCAATATGTCTTAACCTTAGAATGAGATGCTGCAAATTCAGTTTGTATGGCTAGAGCTTCTGTTAGAAGTTCCCTATTACAGGAGCACAGGAAAAATTTAAAAATGGAATTTGTAAAGAAAGAGGGCAATATCAAAAGGTAGGTGAACAGTTAAAATCTAAGTGGAAATTTGCAGTTAATTCCAATATTAGAAAGCTTTTCATGGTCTAAGAATAAGAATCATTTGGGCTTACTTGACTACTACAGCAGTTCAGAGAGGTGTTTTGGATGCTGATTTGGGAGAGTCAGTAAGGGAAAAAAAGCTGAAGAACTTAGAGTAGGAAGGAAAAAGGAACAGTATCCAGAATCACTCACAAAAAGATGCAACAAAGACAATAACGTAAGTAGGTAACTATTTTTATTTTATTTATTTATTTATTTATTTTTATTTTATTTATAATTATTTAGGAGTATCTCAAAGGAAAATTGTGAAATCTCATGTTTCTATTTTTTCACTAGATTTTTTAACAGGTAAAAATCAGAAGAGAATTATCAGCAATGTTTTTATAGAAATTAGTGAAAATAGCTTTGCTTCTACTTCTAATGCATAATTATAGGTTTTTTAGTTTGATGTCAAGGCTGTTCAGCTACTTAATGTTTGTGTTTAAACATCAGACAAGTTCATCCTATGGTTTATGTTTTCTTTTCACTTTTCTAATTCATAAAACATCTCTTTTTATTTATGCAAGAAATTCAAATGAGATAAACATTCAAATGTAGAACATGTACAAAATCTTTCTATTGCAAAAAGCTAATTTTCTGTGTTTCCTATTCTCAAAAAAGCAGTTACTTAATTTTTGCCAGTTTTATACTTTTACATCAACTAAAGCTATGGATATGAGCTAAGTTCAATTCAAAATTTTAATTTCGATATTAAGAACCTATTTAAACATTTTTATTTAATTAGAAATTTTATTTCATAATCTTTTTCATTTGAGTACATTCAACAGTTATAAAAGACTTTAAAGACAATTTTTCTTGCAAAAAATCTTAAACTCACTATATCTTAATTGAACTGTGCATGCAAATAGCCTTGTAATGAAAAAGCCATCTTATGCATTTTCATTTAATTTTTAAAAAAATGACCATGCAAGCCAGGAAAATTAGAAATAGCTCATTGTTAGTAACAAAACAAGAATCAGACTTTAACATGCACATTCCAAATCAGAAGTAAATACAGGCCCTTATCAGACCATAAGCCTATGATTGTTTATTTTTATACATCCTGAAGAGCTTGTTTGGAAATTTCACATCCACAGATATGTGTGTATTTGTCAGTGTGAGCACCAAACTCCAGCTTGTCATTATCACACTTTGCCTCTCCCCCTTCACAGAAAACGTGCTGTCCCAGCTCTCAGTGACACGCCACAGCGCTGTGGCAGAGCTTGCATCCTGCACTTCCACACTTTGTGCAGGCCCCAGTGAGCAGCATTAAGACAGAGTTTAGATTCGTAAACAATATTGGTATAACAGCATTAAGATTGCAACCCAAAGTTTTCTTGTTTCTGTGCCAGAAACTGCAGTAAGAGGAGCTTTCACGGACGCTCCTTTCAGGCCTCTCTTGCTGCTCCCATGCACTGTGGTATTCAAAATTTATCCCTGCTTTCATGGGTAACAATAGCATCAGCTGATAATATGCCAAACCAATGGAGTCTTATTTCATTCACTTCAGGGTAGCTTAAAGTCTTAACTTGTGGGTTTTTTGGTCTTGGGCTGGGAAAGTGGGGTGAAGGCTGAATTTTACTATTCAGACACTTTCTTTTGTATAAGTGATAGAGCATTAGCAGAGACAGAGATAAACACATTTATTTGAATGTAAAAAATTAACATACGTATTCCAAGGAGACAACACAGTAACTTGAATAGAATCCATTTACACACAACTGAATAAATATAATCTGTCCATATTGCAGCTATTCTATGTCACCATCTGTATCTGATCTTTATATAGATGGATGATAGATTGACTCCTGCAGAACTGCTCCAAAATCTCATGGCTGAGAGAAAACTTTAGTTTGTCTTTCAGCTGTCTCATCAAAACAGCCTTTAGCAAGTTCCATTAATCCAACATCACTAGAAGATGCCTGACAACATCACTGCAATTTTAGGGTGACTTATCCAAATGGTATCCAAAGAAGCAGCCATAAACAAGATGTGCAACTGCCCAAGGTACAGGTGCATCTCACAAGCCTAGGACATAAATGTGACAAATTCCAAAATAACTTGCTGTTAAGCTTCCTCTGAATGGATAATTTAGGATGAATTCAACCCTTGGTGATTCACATGGGCCTCTGCTACTTTCAGCCCTCGCTGTGTGAATCAAGTCAAGGCTGAAGTGACTTGTGTTTCTGCCTGCCACCACAAGAACTGAAATCTAGAGGCACAAAATTCCTAGCAAGGAGGGTCACAAGAGTTTCTGCTATTCTACTGTATATTTAATGTTAAATTTTCCACCTCACTTACTTTATTCATCTTTGATGAGAAAAGGGGTCACTGGTAACATTTCACTAATTCTCACTGGCTGCCAGGCTGGCATACACAGCTGAAAAAATACAGAGTCGCATTTTTCTTCCTTTTTTTCTTTCCTTTCCACCCCTTTTAAACATAAACTAAAAAATATTACCTTTGTGATACACAAGCAATCCCTTTTCTGCACAGCCTAGAGTTGTAGGCCTTGCATCAGTCTTTTTCACCACACGTTTAAAGCCACTTCAGCATTAAGGACATTCATAACTGCACGGCAGCTGGCTGGCTGCCAACCAGCCTGGCGCTCCCTGGGGCCGCCCGCCCAGAGGGAATCAGCGCCTTCC
>VZRX01017776.1:15677-38996 GCA_013398075.1 Notiomystis cincta | reverse complement strand
CTGAGCCTTGCTGCCAGCTGGACCTGAGGATGTAGTGCTGCAGCAGCCTCACATATTCAACAATGGCTGTCAGATCTTAAAATAAGCATAGAGGATTTCTCAACCATGTCTTTTTTTGGGCACTAGGAGAAGGATCATGGCTGTGACAAACTCTGTCCTCAGTCTGCCAGGCAGGACTGCAGTAACCCGGCAGGTTTGGCACTCTCCTTTGTCAGCAGCGCAGATGCTGCTCTTCTCCCTGTGTTTCAGTGCAGGTTCTCCAAGAAGGGGGCTCCTGCAACCTAAAGAGTTTTCAACCTCTGAATTGCCAGTTTGGCTCCTAAATTGCTCAAAACAGCACAACAACAAAGAGCAGCCACTTGCCAGAATTTTTGTCTCATGTTAGATAGCAAAACCTGAAGAATTACCTTGCCTTTTGGGAATGGGGAGGAAGTTGTCACGACCATCATCCATCATTTAGCACTCTTCTACAGCAGCTGTAGGTGCTCAGTCATCCTAATGTGTCTTTGTGTTCAGATGTTGATACCAGTGCCCACTGTGAGAAGCAATTCCATCTCTCCACTGGGACTCGTTCCTCCATGTTACACCACTTCTAACTTGGTCAAATCTCAGCTGAACAATGTCAGAGTTAAAGCATTTTATTTATCATCTTATCTGCCAATAAACTGAGAGAGATTTGCAGTAAGGGTATTAGTAAGAACTTGGAGCTTGGCAAACTGTAAGCATTAAGGGAAAAAAAAAATCCAAATTGAGAAAGCGAATACGAAACAGCCCCAAAATGCTGTTTTCAGAAAGAATGTATCTAAATGAATTAAAATTTCTCTTATCTTCTGTCCACTTCAAGCAGTTTTGGTCACTGAAATTCCTGAAACTGAAACCAACAGAGGAAGGTCTGTCTGTCGGTCTGTTTCTCCCTCTCTCCTCTAATGTTATCAAGAGCAGACTAAAGCAACCTTTCAAAAGACTCCTTTGATTTTGAAAACATTGGTTTGCCTTGTAGCAATCTTTCGGCACGCTCGCAGGCAGGATGATTAACGGCACAATTTGTTTCAGACCGACTATTGAATTCAAGAACTTAGTCATCAAAAGTTTTGGGTTGCACCAGATAATTGATCAAGAGAGTTGCAGTCAATTTGCTTCCACCACTGAACAGTAGTAAATCACACACACAAATCCATCCCAATTTAGAAGAGTGTTTACGCTGAACGACAAGTTTGATTCAATTGCCTCTGCCATCAGGGACAGAAACATACAGAATGATCATTCTAACCACCATAGCTCAGAATCAAATGGGCTCAATGAACCTGCTTAAGAATGAATTAGGCTGCAAATTATTTCTGTGAATTATTGAGGAAATAATTACGAATGGCAATTACACTGGGAAGAATTAGGCTTTGTTCACAGAGAACTCCTGAATAGAAAGAATATTCATAAGTTCCTTGTTAGAAATTGCTTACCCTACCCCAATATAAACAAGTGAAATTAAATAAAATAATTACCAAGTAAGTGAAATTAAATTATTTTGAAAACTTAATCTGAATTTTATTGATCTTAGTCATAATTAGCAAAAATAGAAGCATATTATACACATGCACACACATATATATTATAAATCTATCTATCTGTCTATCTATTTATCTCACACATATAAACAAGACAGGAGGACAGAAGTATATATTTTGTTTTTCCTTAGTGAATAAATATAATTTGAAAGGTTCTGGTTTTAGAAAGCCAGAAGAATAAACACACTCATTTTGTTTGTGAATCTCATCAAAATAACTGTCAAAGATAGATCTTGAACAGATCTTATACTTACTTAATTTGCTTAATCTTTGGGCAGTTTATCCTTAATCATTAGGTAATTTTCTGCATTTAACTCAGTGGTTTGTTTATTATTTTTCACAATTGCCTTTGTAAGAATTTGAGAGGTCTTTGTAAAGCAACATTTTTTCTGCTGCAGAAGTTGTTTTATTGGATTTTTTTTCACTGAACTGAAGTCAATAGAAGCTGCTTTGAAATCAAAACATTTCTTCAGGGTGATAAAGCTTCATTTATTGTTTGGAGCAGTGCACTCTGACTAACTCTGATCATCTCATAAATACATGGGGCAAAAAGCTTTGCAAAAAAAGTACGGGGAGAGAAAAACAGAAAGAGTAAATGGAAATGGGTAGCTCACTAGAGAGCATACAGTTTCACACATCAGTAGTCTTGGCAGGGGAGGGTGAACCTAAGCAATACCTTTTTCCCAGCTCTCCATCCCTATTGCTTCCAACCTAACACAAATCAACCCTCCTACATAAGTGTCAATGTAAACTCATGGGACCAATCATCTAGGCTAAAAATAAAACCTCTCTTTTGGAGATTAATTAATAAAATGTATTTAATTAGATTAAATTTACAGACTCAAGTTATAGAAAAAGATTGGCAGAGGCTGAATCCCAAAGAGGTGAGAGGATGGGGACTCCTGGTGCTGAGCAGCTGCAGGCACAAAGGTTTGCCAGGAGGAGAGTCCCTTGGGTAAAGCAGATGCTCAGTGAGCTCATTCTGCTGTGTGCTTGTGGGGGCACTTCAGAAAAGCTTGGCAATTCCTCAGGAAGAGAAAATGGCCATGAAAGGATTCCCTGAGAGGCTTCAGTCACACACAAACTAAGGCTCAGTTGTGATGCAATGGCTGAGTAGAAAAGTCATCAGAGATTATTAATTTCCTGACCTGCAGAGTAGAAGACATGAATGATTTGATCACAGTTTGACCCTCTCATATTCCCTCATTAAGAAATGATACATATACTTACACACCACTGGGAGATCACAAATATTGCTATTCCACAGACAGAAGACCAAATAAAACACTCATTCCCTGACACTTTGGAAGGCTTGTCAGAAGATTCATGACCATTACTAAGTTTAGAACTGCTAAATAGAATGGCTGCTTCATTAGTATGCAAAAAAAATTTGCTAAATGTATTTTCATTGTGGCGCCAGCAATGAAAAAGCTTTTTTTTTCTAAAACAGTGTGGCTGAAGTGCTGCTATTTATTTTATAGTCATAGGGTATGTAAAGATTGTCCTAATTTTGGTCTTGTTCTCAGGAGGTGGTTGATAAGATAATATACTATTTCTGGACCAGAGGAGAATTGCTACCCAGCGAACTCTTAGAGGATTATCTCTCAGTTGATAGAGTCCGTTTCCTAGTGCTGATTTTTCTATGTTTGTAGGAATGCTACCATTTTTGTGACAATTTTTCATTCTGTTTGTACTTTTTTTTTTGCTATTTATTGTTCATTTTGTTTATTTAGATGCTGATGAGAATCTAGGGGAGGAACGATGAGCAGTTAATTATAAACAGGCAACTCTCATTGTAAATATGAAGGCCTAAAGAATGATGAGCCAATGGAAACTTTTCCAAAGAGGGAAAGGAAACAGGTATGTCACCACTTCAGGAGATCCAGTGCCTCACAGCTGTCTCTCCAGGATGTTTATTAAATGGATAGTATTCTGAGAGCTGCCTGGATTTGCCAGCATGTTCCAGTTCTTGGCATTTCCAGAAATTTGAATGTAGTTGATACAGCACTTACTGATCATCAAAAAGTCATAACAGCTTTAAAGTGAACTAACTTGTGATCAATACTTTGTCAAGAAAGAAGACAACAATTACTCTGTCAGAGAAGAAACTTCCAGGAGATGTCTGAGATGTGTAAATCATGTACAGCAAAACATATTTTCAGACAAAAATAAAAAGCATCTGTAAGGACAAGAGGTGGTGAAGTGATGGATGTGCAGACATACCTGTGTACAATGCTGCAGCAAAGAAGATAGGCATTAAGAAGCTTGTCCTTGCCAGGTGCAAGATGATGAACTGGCTGTGGATGAGTCATGGCTTTCTCCCCAACCTGTATTAAAGGTCAATGTATCAGCCTCTGTTGTGTGCTTCAAGCTAGAGAAAATCACTGTGAGAAAATCAAGCTTCAGCCACCATCTCCAAGGAAGGCAGATACCGTTTGCATGGACTCTGGTATCTGCAGGAATAACCACAATTAGCAGGTTCTCCAGGGTTTAGCAGAGGGAACAGCTTCTGCAGTACTGATAAGGCAATGTGGCCATGTGGGCAGTTGATACAGATCAACTTCCACTCTTTTCCAAGGTTAGTGCCTTTGCAGGCAAGCCTTAGTGCCTCAGGGAGAGGAAATACTTGTTTCTTTCACAGAACAGAATCTTTGCAAATTAGACAACCATAGGAGCTTTTGCAAGATCACTTTCTGAAACTACAGAAATTCATGTGTTCTTTGCAAGTCCCAAAAAGGACATGAAGTGCCATATTTGAAGCATTGCTGTTGCAATCTACTTTTTCATGCTAAGAGGTAAAAGATACTGAGGACAAGTACCATCAAAAATTATCTCTTCTGACAAGTATTGCATGTAAGCTATCATGCAAAAAGTTGAAGATGATCTTTGTGATGTGAATCCTCTGAGCTGAATCCAAAGAATTTGGACTGACAACTAAAGCAAAAAGGAATTTGTACAGTGGTAAGGCAATTCACTCCCTAGGACCCAAAGCAGTCCTGCAGCTTAGGAAAGCAGCTGTCTCTGTTCCTGCCAAATCACTGAATGCACATTAGTAATACATTCAAGGGCGCAGAGATCAACCAGACAGAAATCTTTGTGAGCCAGAACTGCTATCATGTAGGGACAAATTGTGTACAAGATTGCTGCAGTGAGGATTTGGAGGAAGAGGGAGGGAATTATGAGGTTCACACCATGCATATTGTAGAGGAGAAAGAGACCAGGATAGGATTGGTGGGGCTAGACATATACAGGTGAAAATGTGGCTCTGTGTCTGAACTTGTCACCTAGGTACACCCAGAGTGTGACTAATTTGTCCAAAAGGAGCTGTCTAAACCAGACTACACTACACATGTCCTGTAAGTGACTTTTTCCCTGCTGCCCCAAGGGTCACCAAAGCTGTCTAATTCAGGTATAGATTAGTACACTGTAGCTGTTTAACCAGCCAGGAAGTCCCTTGTCCCTGTCTTAAGATAACTTACATCTTCATCAAAGGAAAGTGTTGTATTATTTGTCTGGTATACTTTGAGACAGCACATGTTTAACTGCTACTAAGAATTTTTACCACTTTTACATTTTCACTATGCAATATTTAAAGTTTTGGTGGTAATGTTATAATAATTTTCTTTAATCACCGAAAGGGAGCATTCTGCCATTCTAAGGACAGTTACCAAACTACAATTTGTTCTAAGGAAGGCTTCAGCTCTAAATGTTTAAAAAAATGCACCACTGCAATTTGCAAAATTAGATAATGCCAATTCTTGAAACTTTTTTTTTCTTTTAAAATATTTTTTTCACTATCTAATAACATCCACAGACATTCAGAAAGAAAGGCTTTCTTTCCTGTTCAGATTACATTTTTTGTTAAAACTTCTGTTATCTCTTCTTCCTTCTTTGCCTGGAATGGGCAACAGCAGATCACTACCAAAATGCTAAAACATAGATGGTAAACCAACATTTTAATGTCCATGATTAAAGGCAAAGGAGACCCATTAAGTATAAAATACAACAGAAACTTTCTTTGCTTTTTGAAACTCTCTGTTGTTGAGAGTTTGCAAGAAGCCCAGAGCATTTTTTCTCTCTGTCCATTAACAGGTGTCAAAAAAACCTCCAAAACTCTGTTCTCTGTCTCTCACTTTTCATCATGGATTTATGGAAAATTTCTTGCAACCTCCTTAAAGGCACAAATGGGGACTGGCTGAGAAATCAGGCTGATAGAGCTAACTACACATGTATACCATATAGACCAAATACAGGCTTTTCTGTAAGACCTTTGAGGATGAGAGAAAATGTTTTACAGTGAGAAACTTGACTGGATCTGATTGTTTAATGTACCACAAGTAGCATGACTGGTGGTTTGTGATGGCCCTGTGCCTAAGTACCTTTAGAAGTAATAAAATCTGGATACACAAGAAATTTTAAACCTAGTGGAGAAAGGAATATTTAGAAGAGTATATAGACATATTTGGGAGCCAAAGCTATACACATTACAATGAGAGATTATAGACACATGTTTAAATGTAAGGACAATTTCCCATTTAAATGGATAACCAAGAGAGGAGCAAGATCCTCCACCTCTTGGGGTTTTCAATCTCAGCCTTATTCATCCTTCTGAAAGCTGTGCTTTAGTCAAAAAAATTGCCTTCATGCATGGATGACTGCATGAAATGCAATGGCTTGTGAAAATGGTCAGATGATGTAAATGGACCTGATGATGTAAAACTCTTTGCTCTTACATGTAATGAGCATAGGAATTTACTCATTTGTGCAAACTTGTGGTATGTTATTACTGCACAGAAAAGTAAACCTTCACCTTGCATAGCCTCTGGAATCCCATTCAGTCTTTGTAGGTTAGAGACAGTGATTCTTTTCCTTTCTACTCAAGGTAAATGTATTTGTCTAGGATGAAGCTGATTGATAACTTCAGAATTTCTGTTCCCTTACTACTTAGTATTTATTGAAAAGTACTTCACAGAACTTTTTATGAAGATGCTATCTCCTAGTGCTGGAAGAAATTCAGAAATTTATCATTTTCTGGTCCAATAAATGCCAAGATGAGCAATCACTTGCAATTGGTGGGGAATGGGTTGGAAATCCCTGACATAGATGCCTCAAATCCTACTTACAAACACAGGTGCTTTTCAGAAGAATTACACCAGATCCCTGTACCCAACTTTCCTTTGTGTGATCCTGGCTCTGTGTTCTGCACAGGACCCTTCCAGAAAGCCAGAATTTCCTACCTTCATGATCTTTCTGCTCTCTACTAACAGCAGTGTAGGTAATACACCTTCTTTGGGGTATTCACCCTTACTATAGGAATTTTCATCTCATATTAGAGATAAATCTCCAACAAGCTTAATGAACAGGGAGAGAGAAGACTGACTGTGCCCACCACAGGAAGGACATATCAGAAGTGGGGCAAAAATAAAAAGAGGAGAGAAAAAAAGGGGAAAAAAGAGCCTTTTTGTCTGAAGAGGCCACCTGCATTTTTTCAGTGCTTACAATCTGCCCCAGCAGGAAACACTTCAGCATAAATCACAGCTGTCAGTCTTTTGGTTGATGCTGCTGTGTCTGCTCCCCTCCATGAGCTGAGGAGGCATGCAGGGATTTGCAAACTACAGAAGAGGACCTGCTCAGCAACAATGATGCCAAATGCCCTGGTTGTGTAAGTGCTCCATTTCCAAGTTCTTGTAGGTTTTGGGAGGAGCAGAGAGTCTTTCCTGTGGTATCAGATTTTTGCCTGTGCCTCCAGATGATGGTCAGTAGGTGAAAGCCCTTGTGGGGATGCTTGCATTCAGTCACAGCTCCTCTATTCCCCGGGAGCAAAGCCTAAGGGGTAACCTGAAAATGTACCCAAGAACAATCCTGTGAGGAAAAAACCAGGATCCCTGTCAATGTCAGGCATTTGGTCGATGTAACAATGTGCTAATGTTTTTAAATTTCATTGTCCTTCTTATAAAACATGAGAAGTTGACTAAAAGGTTAAGCAGATTTGATTTTTCATGATAGGACTGGAACAAGGAAACACTTAGACATATAAATAGATGAGTATACTGCCAAAAGCTGAAATGTCCTTATTCCTGCAGTATTTACATAAGATTATACAAAATATTTGTGTTTTTAAAATAACTGGAGAGATTTTAATATTTCTATCTAAATTCAAGTCCTAGGGGCTTTAAAAAGACCAATTGGTATCAGAGGGTTTGGAATATAATGTTAAATAATTCTGACCAGGAACAAAACACCTCAGTTAGTTGAAAAATTTTGGCATAAATTAAATTCTTCTTATCTTATCTGCATTAATTCTGTATGAAGAGCCAAGTGCTCAAGAAGTTGCAGATTTAATGAGTAACATGGATACCAATCTGAGGCAAAGGGGCACGTCACTAATGTGATGATCCTAGAAGCCCTTGTGAGTTCCTTCAGCTGATGATGAAAGTGGCTAAAGTATTTTCCTATATTAAAATGCATAACAGGACATGCATCATAAGGGCCTGTGTTACCAATAAACATGTTATGAACGTCATCAAAGACAGCTGCTGTTTTCCACACAAATTTCCCCTGCCTGATGGAGTAGCCACAGCTACAGCTCTGAAACTTGCTGGCTCTCAACTCCCAGCAGAAACAGCAATTCATTTAATGCTAACAGCACAGAATATAATTAGCCATATTTGTGTAAGTCAGAATGAGAATCCTTTCCTTTTTTTTTTGGTTTTGTTTTTTGTTGGTTGGTTGGTTTTTTCCTGTATGCTGTGTTTCAGCTCAGAAAAATATATGAAGACATAAAAATATATGAAGCTATAAGCCATAGCATGGTTAGTGGAGAGTAGACCCTTTAGCAGGTACTCAGCTACTGTTATTCAAGTGGTGCTGGTCTAGCAAATTTAAATGTTATTGATAGAAAGTGTCTCTTGTTAAAGGCTTCTTGCAGGAGAGGAAGAGGGTGCTGGTTTACAACACTGGCTACCTCCAGATGTGATGAGAGCAGAAAGGCTGGAGCCTCACATTGCAGAACCTGAGATAATTAATGTTTCCTTTCACAGCTGTTAGAGGGACAGCAACCCTATCATTCTTCTCTGTGTACAATGTCCTCTGGAGACAGAAGTATGTCACAGGCTGTCACACAATTCCCTTACTGCAGATACTCACATACAGAGATTGTTGTGTGGGGAAGACTTTTTATTTTCAAGATAATCAAAGTCATTCACTTGAAAATAGGCACTTGTTTCACATCAATATCCTAAAATCTGTTTTCTCCTATTTTGTCTGTTTCCTTTTCTTACTTGGTACAGTCATCTAATCTGATTTTTGCACAACAGGATAGAATCATAGTATCATAGAATCACAGAATAGTTTGGGTTGCAAGGGACCTTCTAGTTCCAACATGGAACTTTGCCATGGTTAGGGAATCTGCCACTAAACCAGGTTGCTCAGGGTCCCATCCAGCCTGGCCTTGAACACTTTCAAGCAGGGGAGTACACAATGTCTCTGGGCAACCTGTTCCAGTGACTTACCACCCTTTTGGTAAAGAATTTCTTCCTAATATCTAATCTAAAGCCATTTCCCTCAAGGCCATCACCTTAAAGCCATTCCTCCTTGTTCAATCCCTACATGCCCTCCTGAAAAGTCCCTCTCCACTCTTACTGTTTCCTCCTTCAGACACCAGAAAGCTGCTGTAATGTCTCCCTAGAGTGGTTTCATTGGGATCCTTTGCTCAAATCTTTCCCCAAAGGCAAAATGGGGAATCATTCCCAGTAGGAAATTATTTCCATCTTGGCCTGTGGGCCTCTGGGAGGATGTGGTGAGGCTGTTGACATGGCATTATTGCTTCCTACAGACAGTGACTTGGAATCACTGAATAATGTTGTAATACAGTAACTAAGGATTTGCTTGCTCCATTATTTTTCTTATCTGTATTGTGTTTTTCTCCTTTCACTGGTGCTTTCTCACTCCCTTTTACTGTCTCTACCCTGTGATAATGCTGGCACCCAGGGTGACTATACAGCAGAAACAATTTATTAGATAATTGGAAAGGCAGGTATTTACATTTGAACTACATGCAAAAACACTCTCTTGGGTGACTTAATATAGAGGTCTTCACAACAAAAGGTCTCCAAGCCAAAAATGTCTGTTTCACTAGTAATTCATTTTCAAAACATAATTAAGCAGTGAGACATTCCAAAGGATTTGTTACTGTTCAATAATGCATGGCAAATTGCAGAAGAATTTTGGTGCTAATTTTTTCTTGATAACTTTTCTGATTCTGCAGCCTCTGCTGATTAATTTTTTTTTTTTTAATTCAAAATGCCTTTAATAAAGCAGACTTCAGTGCAACATGTGAATCATTTAAGCAGAAGACAACAACTGGGTTGTAAAGCACAATGTATACACATATGTTTTATGAAAAGTACATCCTTGTGGTTGAGTTTGAAAAACTGAGGCTGGCTATTTTTCTTTCCCAGAATGAAACCTAACTCAGCAAGGTTTAATTTGGTATCTGTGGGACATAGTCCCTGTGTTGAACTTCTGTCTCTTCCTGCTTTATTTACAGGGATGCATATAGGAATAGAGAAAAGCAGATTGTGATTCCAACCCATTAATGAAACTCTTCTGAAAACATAACAGGGAAGTAAAAACATCAAGGGTTTTGTTCTGATTACTCATGTGTAATTTTCTGAAAGCTGTGAAGGAGAAAAGGCTGTGTTGTTAATTTTTAAATGGGATATGATCCAAAAGCCAGTGCCAACAGCCATTGGAAAAGGGTATATATTGGAGGTTTTCAGGATGTTTTTCATAATCCAGGCACAGCTGGGAGGCAGGTAGGGCCACTGGTAATGCCATTTCCTCTACAAAGCTGTCAGCATGGCATGTTTTCCAGTCGTTTCTCTCTGCAAGAATCACGTCATTACGTGGCCATTTCTCATCCCCAGGAGACTTGAGGGCTTCAGATCGATACTTAAGTAGGTGATTAGTGGATATCAAGGATTAGGGTTTGCAATTATCTAATCCAGAGGTGAAGAAGCAATTGGAAGCAAGTGTCTGAATGGGCTAAAATAACTAGATCACATCATTCTTCTGATGTAAAGCACATATATGCTGAAAGATGGAACAGAAAGAATGAAGTACTCATTTCCAGAACTGCAGACAATCAGTTTCATAGGATCAAATGTCACTCTGATTAAACTTATTGTCAAAAGATAGAAGAGGAAAGCACTGGTCTATAAGCCTGCATGTTCAGTATTTTTATTCTGTCACTTTAACTAGCATTTCAACATAGGCATCACAGTAGGTTAAACCCCTTTGCCAGGCCTTGCAGGCTCTCCAGTGTAAACATCACTGGAGATCAGCCACTGCCCCACCCCACCATGTGAAGATCATCTGATGTTTTTTGCCATGGAAGAATGTGCTATGTTTGTGTCAGGTGCACTGATTCTGACAGCAGGTGCATCTGGAGAGAAAGCAAGAAATGTATCTAAGTTCTCATCTTCTCATCTGATTTTCTAAGGGACAAAAAGAGCATTTTGGAAATTGAAGAAAGTCTTCTGCATGATCTTGCAGGTTTCCTGTGGGGGGAAAAAGGACCTGAAGTGGTAAGTGTTAATGTCAACAAAACACATTTACCCAAACACCTGAAATTACTCCAAAACACCTATAATCTTTTAGAGGGGAGAAAATACAATTACCTCAATGAATGTTATTGATTCCTCATGTAAAAAGAGAACCTGGAAGCAAATTAGTAATTGTACATCTAAAACATAAATGTCAAACTGATAGAGACTCGAGCACCTTCCACTGAGACACCAGAGCACTGTGAACACTCAGCTGGCAGCTGAAGAAGGAGCACAAGCTACCAGTGCTGCTACAGAAATGGAATTGAGAGCAAGCATGGCAGGCTCCAGAGCCAAGGGGTGTGCTATGTCACTAGGGCTGATGCAGCAGCACTCCTGGATAAATTTATTCCTGGAGAATTTACAGATACACTCTGATGATACCTTACATTAGTAGGATCCACAAAACCCTTCCTATCACTGTATGTAACCACAATAGCTCTGTGGAAATGTAAAGTTAAAAACAGGAGAAAATATTTTTCTTTTTTTTTTTTAAACAGGCAATAGAATATTGTGAGAAGTTTTTAACTAGTATCAGGTTAAAAATGGCACAGTGCCATGAAAATGATGCCAGCTGTACCTGTAGACCCTCCAGCACTTCAGTTTTAACATCTGACTCCACACTGTAAAGAAAAAGATGGTACAGTAGATGTTGGGTTTTTTTCCTTTTACTTCCAGTTTATTTATTTCTGTTTCATTAAAATGTTATTATATATTTAATGTTATTATATATTTAATACTCTTTATTAAAGAACACAATAGAATCTCCCTGGTACAACTGGCCATAGCATTAGAGCTTTAAAGATAGATTTGAGGATATTGAAAGGCCACCAGAGAGGGAATTAAAAAAATTGATCTCCATAAATCTCAGNAAAGATGGTACAGTAGATGTTGGGTTTTTTTCCTTTTACTTCCAGTTTATTTATTTCTGTTTCATTAAAATGTTATTATATATTTAATGTTATTATATATTTAATACTCTTTATTAAAGAACACAATAGAATCTCCCTGGTACAACTGGCCATAGCATTAGAGCTTTAAAGATAGATTTGAGGATATTGAAAGGCCACCAGAGAGGGAATTAAAAAAATTGATCTCCATAAATCTCAGTGGTTTAAAGATGTAAATTTTGCGTGTAGCTAAGAGGAGTTTTATACTCTGCAGAAGAGCCAGTGCTCATGGATTTATTGTAATCAACCAACGTTGTCATCCTCCTGTGAAGTTTCAGCTTCCCTGTCTGTCTTCATGGACACGGAGTCCTGTGTGATTCAGTGTTACATTGAAAAAATTGTTTATGAATACCAACCACCTTAGCAAGACTGTGACATTGCCTTGTTCTCTAGGGTTTGGGAAGGTGTTCCATTGTGTAGAGTTCTATTAAATGGGTATGTTGATTTCATTAAGTTTGTATAATTTTTGTATGGGTTTATATTTGCTATTCTTCTCATTCTTCCTCCATATTTCTCATTTGGTTGTATATGTCTTTTATTTACTGTATTGGCTATAATTAGAGGTCACAAATGAAAGGATTGTGCATAAATAAAATGCAGTGGATCTGCTGCCAACCTGAACACACTCAAAATTTGAAGGCTTTTATGATTTTCATCTTTGCATCTATGCTTTTCATCTTCCTTGTGACAGTAAGTTAAAAAAGGTCATGGCCCAGATTTTTAAATGTCCAACTTTCAGTTTCATCAAGGAATGTGATAGATAGAATCCAGCAAATCTGCTGCAGCAGTGGTGCCTCTGACCAGTATGAGAAACCTAAGTTGTTGGTGAATGCTCCTTAAGAAGTTTTGGCCTGTAAAATAAATCTTTATTCATTGTACCTCAGATTGCCATAAAAATAATTTTGGCAAGTATTTTCCAGGTTTCTGGTGGGCTACTACCATAAAAGGAAATTAAGAGTATCAATTCTACTATCTCTTGCTGTAGTATAAATCAATTTGTCTCTAACGTGCTCTCTAACGTGCTTTGTGATGTTATCTTGGATACAGAATCTGGCCTGTTGTCCCTTCCCTGGTGGAAAGTAACATCTTAATTGGAGGGCTTTAGTGGGTATAATTACTTCAAGTTCTCCACTGACATTTCCTACGGTATTTCAGTTATTTAATAGTCATCCACTCATAGCTGGATCTCTGTGCAAGTCCGTGTTAAAGAAATTCCAGAGTGCAAATGCCTTTCATTTAAAAAATACCTTGTCAGCTAGTCTAGCTGTGCACTTCATTACCAGAAGCAGGGGGGTGTGGGTTTTGCCAGCTTGTGGAGAGGAAATGACAGCAGTTCCAATAAGCGACAAAAACAAACTAGCGAGAGGCAACCTGCAAATGGAGGTGAGTCAGTGTTGTTGTGTCGCATTCATCCACAGCTGCTTATTAGATCCTGGCACTTTGTCTTCATGGAAACAAAAGGGTTGGTTTCGAGCAGAGGCTGCTGTGCAGCGTGGGAAGGCTGATGAGACTGGAGGTCTGGTGTCCCTGCTGCTGGGGCCGGAAGGGCCGAGTGCTGTGCTGCACTGGCCGTGTCACGGAGCCACGAGTGTGGCTGCAGAGCCTCCAGGCAGCAGCCCGAGAGCAAGGCTGTTCCCTTCTCCAACAGATCCCAGTTATCCTTTCTCATCTGCATGCAGAGTTAATTACCTGTCCTTCCACACAGATGGATTCAGAATAAAAGTATGGTACTCAGTTTTCATTTAAAACTCCTTTCATACCCTGCAAGAACCTTCACAGTCAAGTAATATCAGCTAAGGCTCCAGTTAGAGAAGTTGAATTGGAAAAATTGATTTTGAAACTGTCCTCCAAAAGCTACATCTGAAGGTTACAGCCAGCCTGTGTATATGGAACAGAACAGGGGGCACGAAATCCAGCTCCCTGGGGTATGCTCTTCTTGTCACACTTATATACAGGCAGAAAAATGGATGAATAAGGCACTCTGGTTTACATTTAAATATACAAACCCACACTTTTTTGCTTAAGACATTTCACCTCATTGTTCATTTGATCAGTTTCTAATTTCACATTACAGAACAGATCACTGATGGTTTTTTTGTTAAAGCATCTGTGATATTTCATTAAAATATTGGTGGTGTGATGCTCTGACTTTCTTACAAAAATAAATGTATTTTATATAACCTACCAAGTGTACTGACTTTGTTGCTTTTGCCCTTACCACTAACCTTAGCACATAAAGGCTATTAAAGTGTTTGACGTGTACAGCAGACATTCACTAGCTTCAGAGAGGGGCTGCCTTTTCTTGAAGAAATCACAGGAGAACCATTCAGACATATTACTCTTCAATATTAATGACACCTTCCCTCTTTGTACGTTGTAAAAAAATCAATTTTGTCACTTGAGGGATGGGAAGTCATTTCTATTCACTCAAGTTATTTATGGATTTAAATCCCTCATGCCCTAATGGAAGAACATTCCTACCATTATTAGTATTACAGAAACACAGACACTGAGAGAGAGTATGAGGCACTTTATTCGTATCTTTCTTACAATGAAGGAAGAAGAGTGAACCCTTGATTTGAGTCTTTGTACCTACAAAGGCAATTGGCTTTGACAAGTGGAGAAGAGATCTCTTTTTAATCTCACAACTGATAACTTTTTTTTTTTTTTAATGAGAAGAAATTTAATCTTTGCTGTTTGTCTAATTATTAATTTTTGCAATTCACCTCTCCTTGGACAATGTCCAGTCATGACAACTTTTATTAGTAGTTAATTTTTAAAGAATTCTGAAAATACTGTCTTCAGTGAAGGAGAAAAGTATTTCTTCTAAAGCAAACTCTTTCATGAACCATACAACAAACACTTGGGAACATTTCAACTAGTCTTACATCTTGTTAAAGCAATTGTGAGTTTATCTCTTTTAACCTGCTCTTAGAAGTCACCTAACAAAACCCTGTTCAGTTTTAACATCTTCCAACTCCAGAACACACTGAGGAATGAGAGAAACCCAGTTTTAGTCCAAGAGCAGTGTCCAGACTTCAGAGTGCCATTGAAACAACCCCATCTTAAGGATTTGTGTTTCTTAGGAGGAATTATCCTCCCTCCTGTAAAGAGGAAAAGCTGTGGCTGATAACCACGCAGAGCTCCACAAAGGGCTTCCACATCACAAAGGACCACAAGCCACAGGACATTTTTCCCCAGACTTAATACTTACATGACAACTGTCTGGGCTGCACATGACTTCTATCTGCTGCCTCTGATCACAGAACTTGCCTCTTAATTCCTTCTAGCTCCCTTGTGGCGTCAGTTGAAAGCTTTTCCAAGCTTTGCAAAGGCAGACAGAGAGAGGAAGCCAGTGTGCATACCTCATCAGCACAGACTATTCCCTCTGCTATCACATATTCACATAGTAAAATGAAAATTAGTCCAAGAATCAATGTTTGATTAATTCTGCCAGGCAGACTAATTCAGCCTCAAGTAAGTAACTCAACATAATAAGATTCCTTTTTTCCTCCAGAAAAATAACTGGCTGCAATAGCTTATTTTCCAGAGTGCTACAGAAGAAAATGTACTTCCATGTTTCAGTTCATTTCACCCATACATCAAAATGCAATGATTTTAAAATTACAAGAATGCCACCTCATTTCAGTTGTACAGCAGAAAGGGCACAGGTTAAAAAGTACTTTTATACTTCAGATAACTTTTTTTTTTTTTCAAACTTTGACTTTTCCTCCTTTGAGGCAAAGGCATCAAATGGAATATGAGAACTGGAGAACCTGCGGCATGACATTGATGAAATTAAGGATCTTTTCCTGTGCAGGTGATTCTGTGATATCTGTCTCAAATTCATTAGCTGTGTCTCGATGTCACTGACCTCATCTGAGTTTATGTGATATACCCATAGAAGCAAGATGATAGAACAAAAAGTTTTCTACTTTGTAAAACTATTACTTGCAGCTCTAAAGCCTTTAAAGTGTGCCTCACTTGGCTCAGTAATTAAGAAAATGCATTTGTTTTACTTACCCTTGGATCTGTTATTTCTGAAGATCAAAAGATAATGTTGTGCTTCTTTGATGATAGTGTTTGATAGCATTTAATACATTCAAGTAGTATGATTCATAAAATACCAAGCAAAGTTCTCATATTTTAACTAGCTCAGCATGTGACTTGCATAACGTGCACAGATATATCAAGCAGTGTCTGTGGCTCATCACTGCAGCAATTTCACCAGAGGGCTGATGGCAGCCTTTCTCACAGTCAGGGCACATACACTTTCTCTCCTTCACCCAGCCAGCTATTTTAGCAAGACCTGTTAGAGGGTGCTACATGTGAGAGAGCTGCCTTCAATCGAGTGGGTCAGGCTCAGCCAGAGACACAGGCTGCCCCTCCCCACAGGGACTGTGCAAAGCCCCATTGCTCTGGGAAACCAGGGATGACACTGAGGAGCCTGCAGGCTTCTGAGCAAGTTCAGCCATGGGACAGGCCATTATGGTTTTGCAGATATAGACAAGAGGAAACAGCATTTACCTGTCAATACCACCAGCCATGGGCAAAAACAATGCCGTGGTTGTTGGAGGGTTTTTTACATCCATGGCTATAAGCACAGCATCTTAGACCAAGTAAATCCCAGTACAGAGCTGACATGGCAAGACTGCCAGTGCAAGGTGAGAACTGGAGCTCTCCAGCTGCTCAGAGGAGGGGAAGTTTAATGGGGCAAGTCATCTTCACACAGGTGAAGCTTCCCTCCCTGGTGGGAATACCAGCTCCTCTAGGTAGCCCTGATATTTCTGTAGCCAGCCAGGCTTTTGACTGGCTTCTGAAGCTGCCAGGTCCCAGTTGAAGAAAAGGTGATGGCCAAGTAGGCAAGGAAACACCGTGAGATAGGAACTACTCTTGGTTATTCCCAAGGAGACCTCAATAAGAAAGAGTGAACCAAAGGTGAATGGCTCTGCAGGTGATCAGTGTCCCTACACCTTGGTGTCCCTTTTCTAAAGCTCTCACTTCTTTAATGGTGATTAAAGGTTACTCTTTTCTCAACTTTATGATTAAACGTTTTATCTAAGAAATTATTATGCAAAATTGGAATTTACTAAAGCTCATTCCTTGGGGGTATATGTAATTATGCAGATGTGAACAGAACATAACTTACATATTTTGCATTTCCACAGAAAAACATGGACTGAGAGACAGATTTTTGTTGTCCTTCTAGCAACTGACTATTTTTAAGAATCTGGTCTAAAATATGTACATTTTTTCCCCTAAGCAAAATTTAAAAGTTTCAGTTAAACCAATTTTAATAGAAAATTAATCTATGCTATTTAAAAGACTAACTGCAGGTAGTTCTGTGCACAATATTTTTTTCTAATTATCAGTTAACTATTGCAATAGCACACCCCAAGGAATGTGTTCATATGAGATAACACTTCTGTCAGGTCACTGAGAATTGGTTACGAACCACATTTGAGGTCTGGGCTATCTCAGCATAACATGCAATTTCAAGGAATCTTACTGCTTAATTCTAATTCATTTTTTACCTAGAGATCATTTGCTTGGGCATTAAGGTTTAAAATTGAAAGCCTTACATATTACAAAATACAGAAACACAGCCAAGGCAATTCCAAGGTCATAGAACCATAGAATATCCTGAGTTGGAAGGAAAACTCAAGGACCATCAAATCCAACTCCTGGCCCTGCACAGGACAACCCCAAGAGTCACACCATGTGCCTGAGAGCATTGTTCAAACACTTCTTGAGCTCTGTCAGGCTGGTGCTGTGACCACTTCCCCAGAGAGCCTCTTCCAGTGCCTGACCACCCACTGGGTCAAGAACCTTTTCCTGATATCCAACCTAAACCTCCCAACCCAGCTTTAGGCCATTGCCTTGGGTCCTAAAACTGGGCACCACAGAGATCAGATTAGTGTCTGTTCTTCCTCTTCCCCTCATGAAGAAGCTATGGGCTGCAATGGGGTGTCCCCTCAGGATGGTCACAGTATTGAAATACCAGTGAGCCTGAGTTTTGTTTTGTCTCCCTCACATACACACCAAAAATTATCTAGAGTCAGAACTAATGTAAAAAATTAAAAAATAGGTTACCCTTAGATTAGTAATTGTGGTTGATTTGAGCTTCTGAATTAAGACTAATATTCAAAAAGTTGCAGGGGAAAATCTGAAGAAGAAAAATCCAAACTTAGAGAAGTTTAAGGGAGAAAATAACTTCTATCAAATGCTGTCACTTTGGGGCTCTCAGAAAAGAGACTGAAATTCCATGTAATTAATTTGTTAACATCTTTTAATTGCTTCTTTTTTATCAATAAATGGCATCTTTTCTCACGTTCTGGATGTGAGTTGTGGTTTCCATGAACCCTCCTGGATTCAGAGAGTCAGAGGGAGGAGCAGCTCTTATCACTGGCAAAACAAAAGTCCTCATTTCAAGATCCATGAACAGCATCTTATGAGAATAATAATGAGAAAGCTTGCAAAGTCAGGTGAGGAGAGGTTACCTACTGGAACCCACTCTGGCACGCTGGAAAAGATGACATTTCCTTCTTTCCTGCATAAATGAGCAAGGCAGAGAAACTATTTCTGCAGTCTTCCACTGCCTGCCCAGCTGTTCTAAAGAACAAAGACTTCAGGTACTGAGGTGTATTAATGACCCTAAAAATATAAAGATTATAAAAAGCAAAACAACCCAAACCTGTAATTAAACCTTTCCTTGAGACAGCATGTTTTTCTGAAGTGTGAAGAACTGCAAAAATCAGTGTCTCGGGCAGGTAGGAGGAAGAACACTGGTTCACCAAGGCAGGCAGCAGTACTGATGAGTGTGGTGGGAGGTGTGGGCACAGCTCTGCCCACGCCACAGGAGATGGCTGAGGTACTGCCACAGCCTGTGAACAAAAGCTTTTTCCTCCTCAGAACATCACTGACTCAGGACAACATCCTCAAGTATAGTTTTCCACTCCAAGTATAATTTTCCAAACTAATGGGAATCTGGGGTCTGAAATGCCGAGTCCCCTTCAGCTCTGCTGGGGGTTAGAAATATACTGAGTAATTGAGGGGAGGAATATTCTCTTCACTTTCCCTCTCCTCCATCAGAGATACACCACAGTCAGTAAACCACATGCTGTCCCCTCTGTGACATGAACAGAGTAGCCTGTGAAGGCTCTGTGAAGGCCTCTTTTGGGTCAGACTATGTCAGTTCCCCAGGCACATTGCACTGGATGATCAATTGTAAATGGCTGTATGAAGCTGAGCTGATGCCTCACTGAGCTCTTAGAACACTCCAGAGGCTTGCTTTCTAGTGGAACAATTAAACTTCTCAGAAACTATAAGCAAGGATGACCTATGAGAGTAAAGAGAAATGGGTCACTTCAATCAGTGATAGGTGGCTTTTAATACTTTCAGAAGGCAGAGTTACAAAAATACGAGAAGATCAAAGACAGAAACCAGGGAATCGTGTCCAGTCTTTGGAGATGACAGCAAGGAGATAAAAGATCATGCTAGGGAGAAAAGAGCCATCCAAGTTACCAAAGTGGAAAGATTCTTAAGAATGTGGAAGTCCAAACCACAATATATTCTAAGGATATCAACAGAAGATATGAGAAGAGCTGAAGGATAGAAATTACCCTAAAATACCACTGCTATTCGTATCCTCTGTTTCATTTTACTATTTTGTTTATTATCTGTAGAAAAATTGTCACATTGGGTTTTTTCCCCATGCCCTTTTCTACTTTCCCTATTCTGCATTTTTTTTCTGCAGCCATTACATCATCAATACTACCTATGATGATAATAGAAGTGAAGGAAAATGTTTCTTGGATCACTGTGGATGTTTAAGATTAGATGTGCAAGTTAATCTTCCTCTACCATTGACAGAAAGAAATTGGTTCCTTGAGGGATTCATTCATCTCTTAAGGTGGGTGTGTGAGGCATAGGGGATAACACCTTTTGAAGGTACTTTTCTCCTCCTGTGGACTGCAGGGAGTCCATGCTCAGGCAGCTGGTTTTGACAAGACATCTGAGTTTTAGATCAAATGGATGAATTCTCTCTTGATACTGCAAAAGCTTTACTGACTAAAGAAAAAAATGTATAAAAGGACCTGTATATTGTGACTATATACAGATTTATGTATTTATTATGCATGAAAGGCATATTTGTATGGATGGAAGCTTAGATTTTGGAGGATCTTAGGTCCATATAAAAATCTCAGCAGGGCCAAAGCCCCACTGACACAGCTGATAGGGAAAAAATATGCAGGGTCCAGTAGAAAGATCATTGAACATGTCTGAGAAAAACATTTACCAGTTACCCTTGAGAAACTGGCTTGTCAAGACCATGCTGAAGGGGTCATTGATGTGTGGAGTATTATTGCAGAGGCATCGTTTGGCTCATCATACAATGTTGCTTTTATTCATTTCCTCTCAGAGAGACCTGGTTTGCCACAGAGGATCTGTGATCACAGGATTTTCCAAGACCAAATTTCACTGCTGCTTACCAAGAGGGTAGGACTTGAGCCTGTGTGCTTGTGAGCCTACCAGACATTGCAAATAAGTCTCTGGACTCTGAGATTTGGTTCTTATAATTACTGCTCACTACCCTTGACAAAAATTATAAAACATTATAAAACTGGCCTAAGATATATAAGACAAATTAATAATTGTGTGCTTTTCTATTAGCAGATAATAAACACAAAATTTAAACTGGTTTTTTTTGTATGGAAGCTCCAAGCCATTTGATAAAAAATATTATTTTTCATAATTTGATAAAAAAAATAAATTAAAGAAAAAAAGTGAGTTTAAGTGTAATCGAAAGGCAAGAAAGGAGACTTAGCTAATGCACTCCTCCTGGGAGTACAGATAAGAACATATTTCTTGTCTGTTCAAGTCGGATTAAAATCCAAGAAGATCTTTTCTGTAAGATCCCCGAGTCAATAAAATAATCATTGGACTTTGTATATAAGGTCAATTACTTGGACAAATAGACAAAGTGTCTCAAAGATAAGTGAAAAATTACAAAGTTGTCAGAATTTTTGATTATTGAAAAAGAAAGAATTTTGGTGCTCTTTTATCAGAGAATAAATTCTGCAGTAAATGCAAAATAATTCTGAAGGATCTTGTTACATAAATGGATTGCACACTGACTCTACCCTGACTGATGGAAGAGTTTTAGCATACAAAGGATAGACACAGCTTTTGTTTCATTTTTGCTTGAAAACACCATACTTCCCCTCTAACCTCCTTAAAATTCTTACAGCTTTAAAATAACTGAAAATAGAATTTCAGACACAAATATATGAATTTAAAATACATTTATCTACTGCAGCAATTTTTACCTAGATAGAATAATCTGTATCATTCGATAAGGAAAATTTCCTCATGTAAAATAGGAATGAGGAGAAGGGAAGAATAAAGGGCCTTAGACTGTGAGCTGTAAACCTTTAGATTTCAAACACATACATAAGAAATTATGACTAGATATAAAGATAGCATTAAAACCTTATAGTTAAAACAAACCCAATCTATTTCTAGATCTGTATTAAACACAAATCACAAAAGAAGTGCACTCCCCTTCCAGAAAATCAGATGATCTAACCATTATTTCAATCCCAAAGGAGGTACCCAAATATGGCCACTCTCCCTGTGCAACCTATATAAAGCAATATACATGTAGAGCAGAATAGGTCATTACTCATAGTTTTCATAATAAGCTTATTTCCTGACTTTACCCAACATCACTAAAAACATTCTGTTTCAGGTACCTGATGCCTGGGCTGGTTAAACTACATATGTTATTAGTTTGTTTAAAGAAAAGACAGCAGAAGATGCCTTTATTTCTGCTTCTGTTTTTCCCAGTCAAAAACTGAGCTTGATAAAATTAGTAAATAGAAAATACTGGGCTTAGTATAGTTTAGAAAGGAAGAAAAACTTGGAAAATATTCCAGAACAAGCTTCAGCCTTTGAAAGAGGGAGCTATAAATGTCACAACCTTATATAAATCTTAGTGGCACATAAGCTGCTCAGAAATGAAATTCAATAGCAGATCTTTCTCAGCTGCACATGCCCATGGTAACAATCAATCCTGAAAGGTAGCAGTGGAACAATGGAAGACCTTCAGAGATTCACTGGCCAGAAGCTCTGAAAAAAAATCCAAACTCAGGCTACACTGCTGTTTTAACTCTTTGGCAGACAATAAATGAAGAGTGAGTCTATGCCCTTGCCAGCTGCAGGGGTTAAGGCTTTCCCCTGGGAAGGCCTTACAATTGCTCTCCTATCAGTGCTAATGGGAAGCCCTGCAGGGATTTCCTTCTCTCTGAGCAGAGGCCTCTGGGCTTCCACAAAGGTCCATGAGTGTGATTCATCAACATGTGCTGTGGCTAGCACTAATGAGGAGGGGGGGAAAAGAGAAAATTCAAGGTTTCAAGATGCTTTCCCATAGTTCCTTCTCCATCAATTCTCATCTACTATCCATGAGCTGGCCACTAGCCCTGCAGCTCTGTCTTTGCCTGAGCCACAGAGAAATCCAGGGGCTTGTTACCCTTTAGAAGAGCTTACATACAAGGTAGGAAAATGATTGTCCCCCAGAGTTCAAAAGGGTAAAAGATAGATACAATTTTCTCAAGTGGAATAAAATGCAAGACCTCCACCTAATACACTCTTCCCATTGTTGGACAGGTTGAAGTACTACCAAGCAGACCCCATAAATGTAGGTCTTTTCCTGCTGGAAGACAGGTCCAGAATTTCATGTCCACAATGTCTAGAACCAGTACAAACTTACTAAGTTTCATCTTCTTGGAGAAGCATGCTTGGAGAGATTGTTTCCCTCCTAATAATCATATAAGCATAAATATTGTATCTGAAGAGTAGAATTCCAATCTGGGATAAACTAGGAAAGCTGAGTTTGCTTTCCTTTTGGAATACAGATTCATTCAGAAAGAATCAACCATGCTACTAACAGTTTCCTGCTGAGTAGGTTTCAATCAAGTAGATTGTGGAAGTGGGCAACCAGAACTCCACGTTTATGAAATCCCTGCAGCACTAAGCACATTGCAGATATCTGGCCTTATTAAGATTTCAATATTTCTTGGCTTTTCCATTTCAGAATATTCATCATAAAGGACAATAAGAGGAAATGGAAACCAAATGGGAGGCATGGGTCATTAAGAAGTTGTCACGGTTTGGACAGGTGTTTTCCAAGAAAGGCGGGAG
>VZRX01017776.1:0-15380 GCA_013398075.1 Notiomystis cincta | reverse complement strand
ATTGTTTCTCCTTAAGTATCACTATTAGCATTTCTATGGAGGAAAAAAATTTCTCTAAAAAAATGTCGACAGAAGTAATGAAGAAATTATAGAATTAGTAGGTTTTTGTATTAAAATTTTACATTTTTAAAATATTCTCGTTTTTCATAATTCTGCCAGCTTTATCTTCCCAGGACACTAAATATGTAAAATTAAATTTTGTCTTCTCTCCCCACACTTACAGAAGACTCACTGACTCCTAATAGCTTTCTCTTAAACGTAATTTAGAACCACTGAAACTCCAAAACCAGAGGTCTTCCAAACAGCAGTCACACTGACCACTAGCAAAGCCCAGTGTCATCCTGTGTTCATTTGCAGTTAATTTGTCATTTTCCTGGCCTGGTTAACAAAAATCCTCAACCTGAAAGACAGAGGTTCCTTAGGGTTACCAAACCATCAATGTCAGACACGTGCTGGGGAATGCAATCTGATAGAGCCTGAGGAGCTAGAGAACAGGGAGACATCAATGTACAGCTAAATGCCACAAAGAAAAATCCTCTGATTTTTTTTTTTTTTTTTTGCACCTCTGTCAGTATTTCTTCATTTCAGGTATTTAATAGTGCACTCTTATCTCAGTAGCCACAAAAGGAATTATAATTTCTAAGGCTTTTCATGATCAGAGCAACTATTCTTTCCTTAGAAGTGTTAAATTATTACAACTGTCACTCTACTTTCATGTGCATTGAACTCACCTCTGTAATAGACATTAATTTTACTCAATATTGAATTCACTGTCATTCCCACATCTCAGTCCAAAAGGAGGCTGTCAAAGTTATTCAAACTTATTCAAAGTTATCTCAATTACTTGAGATAATAAACCACAGTGTTTAGTCCCAATGCCACTGAACTGGAAACCACAGAGAATGTGTTGCAGAGCTGTCAAACAAAGCTCTGCACATAAAAAACTGTGCTCACCATTCTCTAAGCTATTCCCAACAAACTGTGCCTCCCTGTCCTCTGATATTCACAGAACAAAGTCACACAGCTCCTGTGAAACAAAACATCTCTTCCTGTGTGTAGGACATCCAGCATGCACTTGAGCTGTGAGCTCAAATGATGCTCTACTGCTGACCTCCAATATCAGTTCTAGCCATTTTCTCCTTGTGGAATTCAGGTCTTTGCAGTGCAAGAGGCTGTGTGTGAGCCAGGGCCACTATAGCCAGTAGAATCCCAAGAACAAGACAGCTAAGCAGACCAAGGTGTGAGACAAATGACCTCTTCACTCTGATGGCAGCTTTGTCTTCATCCCCACTGAATATAATGGGAGCTTTCACACTTTGAGGGAAAGCATGCACAATGTGGAAAGCTAAATTTATGGGTCTAAATCTGGAGATGAGTTAGACCTCACTATCAGACCAACAGGACATGTAAACAACCTGGCAAGTTTACTTGGCTGAGATTTGTTGTCTGCCTATGAAAATGGACATATTAATAATTTCCTGACACTCAAGGACAAATATATGAGAGATAAAACTGAAAAAAAATTACTGATAGAAGAGAGGGAGAAAAAGGGCTGTGCAATATCTGTGAGGAGCTTATCAAAGAGAACAGAGCTGGGCTCTTCACAATGTTGCATATTGGGAGTATGAGATACAATCATCAGTTGAAAAAAGGATGCTCAAGCTGGCTATATAAACTTTTGCACTGTCAGGACAGTGAACAGTGGAAGAGGTTGCCCAGAGAGATTGTGCCATTTCTGCCCTTAACGGTTTTCAAGAACAGGTGGAATAAAACTCTGAGCAGACATTTGGACCCTCATGGCTGACCACTGCATGCTACAGGTTGGACTAGACACCTCCTGTGTTACCCTGGCAGCCAAGTCTGTCATCTCTATTCTACTCTGGAAATTCAGAATTCATTCTCTGTGTTCTTTCTTCACAGGGGGAAGGCTTCAGCTGAACAGTCTGGAAAATCCAAAGTCCTAGATTTACCTTGTCCTTTTCTGCCACTTCCTNTAGAAACATGGAATTATTTGGACATTCAGATTGGAAAAGACTTCTAAAAGACTTAAAGACTTCTAAGATCATTGAGTTCAACTGTAAAGGGAAAAAAGTGAGGGGGATGTGTAATTTTAAATATTGTGCCCTAATGATGCTTCCAAGAAAGCACATCTTAGATGTCTTTGGACCTTTCATGTGTCAAAAGCCTGAGATATCACTGCTGCCAGCACAGAAAAGCAAGGCACCAGGTGGTACACAGGTTTATTGGAGGACAGATCACATTCTCCCCCAAAAAAGTACAAAGACAAACCATCTGCCCTTTTAAACAGTGATTTCTTATCAGCATTTTAATCTGATCTCCATAAGCATTAAGGCATAACCTTTGTCAGAGGCCCATGTTTACCCACCACAATTTCATTATTAATATGATTTTATTTAATATGGAGCATTTGATGTACGGGTACAACTGGGACAAGGCCCTGTGGCGAATATTCATTTTAGCTACATGGCTATTATGTTGCTGAGGGCTATCTGCAGCTGCATCAAAGACAGTATGAATACACAGAACAGTGCTGAGTCCACAGAGCCATGAGAGCATGAGCTGGCTTTTATTCTCTTCTCTTGCATCAGCAGCATTTCCAAACCATGTTTTAATGAGCACCAGCATGAGCAAAAACAATCGATTGGATAGTCAGCAAGCCCTCCAGCTATATCCTGATTAGGCAGAAGTGTAGGTAAAGAGCCATATTTTCACTCATATCCTGGGAAAATGTGAAAAAAACAGTGTCATATGAGTTCTGCCCTACCAGTTCTACAGCATTTCATAGAAGTCATACTATTAGATCTTCTCATGCACTTATCTGCCCTTCCCATTCCTGAGGCAGCAGCATCCATATCTGTACTGCTCAATAGATACTTTGTCATATTTCCTTTGCTTAGGTGTCATCATACACAAAAGCCTTACTAAAAAAAATTAAAATTATGTATTAAAATTACATATTAAAACAAAACACCCACACAAACCTAAATTTTCTTTTTACAGTTTTCTTAAACATACTTCCCCTCCAGTTCTGGAAGGGGATTGCTAATGACTCACTCTTTCAACGTTATATCTATCATAGCTCTACTTCTCATCTTCTTGTCACTAATGATATTTAGCAGTCCAACTACAACCACAAAAGGGTGAAGGTTAAAGTGGAAAAAACATTTAACACCTCTGCCTTCCCAGTCCCAGTGCTAGCTAAATTTGTCTTTCTTTCTTTTGGGCACCCATAGAAATACTTTCATGTTCACACTCTTACAACTAACATATTGTTCTCTTATACCATATACATTTTTACACCTGCTGATTGTTCAGGAAACAGCCTCAGAATATCTTCAGAAAGCTATATTGAAATAGGTTTACCTTTACAGGTAAAAAAAAAAAAAAAAAAGGCACAGAAGAGCAGAAGGCAACATTCTCAGCTTCAAGACTTCCATTTATCAACCACCCACGCAAAAAGCCTGATTTTCAGAGGAAAAGAGCTGAGCCCCTGGATTCCCATTTGTCACAATTACCATGAAAACCTGAAGAGGCTTAAGCTGCCCCAGTAGGAACAGAATTGAATCCAGGAGCTCCTGAGCATGTGAACCACCACCAGCAGGTGTCTCTGATCCACAGGTTTTATCCAGAGATGCCCCAGAGCAAAACAGGTAGGACAGCCTGGAAACAGTCTTTTCAACCTCCTCTTTCCTCAGGAGGAGTCTTACTCCTGGTAAGGCTGGCATCAAGCCCAAAAGACTTAGAAGGTTTTACTTGATTTCTTGGTTTGGTTTGAGGGTTTTTTCCCTTTTCTTCTTCTTTTCTCCTCCTCTCCCATCTCTTTATTCTTCTCCTGGTTGTGTAAGCAGTTTCGAATGCTCTAATTCACATGAGTAAAGGCTTCTGGAGAAGGGAAGATTACACAGATTACTTAATGAGAGTCAGACTCATCCTCCCCATCTTCACTCCTAGCTTTGCAAGCTTTCATTCTTGGCAGGCTCCACACAATGACCTACTAGTACTAGTTGTTTTTGTTCTTGACCAGATCCCTTCTCTGACCAGATGTCACCAGTCCCATATGCCTGCTCAGTTACTCTGTTCCCTGTTTCTGTTTTTGGCAGAAGGGAAGCAAACTTAGATCATTCAAACACCAAACCAGAAAAATCTGAGTTACAAATACACAAGTTTTCCTGCTATATGACACTTTAACAGGCTTTTTTGTTCCTCTTACTAGACATCAACTGACATGGCTGTGAGGGATTATTATTACCTTCATTTTTGCAGGCAGAGAAACTAAGAAAATGATGCTTCACATCATTCCTTCAAGCAGGCCTAGGAGTTCTGACACTCCCACCTACTTCAATGGGAATATAGATTAGCTCAACACCGAGTGCCTTTGAAAACCCTACCCCACATTTCTGCCTCAAAGCAGCTCAAAACCTAACTCCCAGGCTCCTTTTAGTCAGTAAACACTGCATCTGTTTCTAGGAAGTTATAAACACAGCATTTTGCAAAACAACTGTTGAAAATCCCTGGAAAAATAAAAACATACAAAAATGCATAAAGCTACTGCACTTAGGTAATACCAATGTGGACTTTAAGCCATTTCCCATAAAATACATGAAAGGGCAAAAGAGTATAAACATTGCTGATGGTGATCTGCTCAACACATCTAATGCAATATTCAGTCTTTTCCAGAAATGGAAATCAATTATGCTTAGAATTATTAATGCAAAGGCAATATGTAAATATGCAGAACTGCCAGCCCTGGAGTGAGCAGAATATATGCTTCTCATTGGGTACTGCTGAGACATTTTTACAGCACTAGTTCCTATGGAAGTTTGAGTAAATGTGTTTACACAGTAATTTTAAAATGCAAAAACTACTTTAAGTTAATGCCATTACCAAGATCAGTGGTACAATGTTTAGCAAAGTGTCAGATGACCAAAAAAATTGCAGTATGTGTCCTCATTACATGTTAGCAGTGGAGCCTGGCACTACTTTGAAAATCCAAAACCTTCACTGAGGTTCCAGACAGCCACTTCTCTGCTCGAGGTACCTTATAAGACTTCAATTCCTGTAATACTAATGAGATTTTCCCTAAATAATGTCAAAGAGGCCATGGTTTATAACATCCCATTGCTATATTAACAGTGCAATCAGTTAAAATAAATTAGAGATGAGTACTTAGTTAATTATCTTACTGCACTTCAAATTGAGAACAAGCTGCTCAGTGAACCTTGGACAAGCATTACCACTGATTCTGACAGTTATTAAGTGCCTAAATAATTCAGGAGTGTAAGTCTCTAAAAGTGCAGAAGTCCTAGGCTTCTTGGTCATTCAGGCACTCCTGAAAACTTTCTCCAGGTCCTGGGTCAGTCAACTGAATCCTGTCACATCCAACACCAAGTTCAGCTTTATCCATGGTTGTTGTAATAGAGTTACAGGATGCCATGGATTGAGAAGGTTTCATTTAATCTTCTGGGTTACAAAGTTCAAAGCTACCAAATAACTTTTCTGATCATCATGGTAGCAGGTGGCACAAAGGATCAAATGGGCATGAAAAAAGTTATGAAAACTGCTGTGGTGACATTTTTGTCATCAGTTATGACAGAGATGGCTGTGACAGAACTGAGGCCACAGGTGACAGATCAAACTTTGAAGCTCTGTGCAGCATCTCAAAATTAACAGTGTGTTGGCACACAGGTGACCAAGAACAAGCTCAAACCTGTTAGAGGCTGTGTACATACAAAGCAACAAAAAATACAAACCTCCCTCTATACAGCACATCTATATATGTGGCAGAGAATTTTACCTTTATATTTCCTACCTTTAATTTTTTTAACTCCTGGCTTTGATAAGCATTGATGAAACCAAAATATTACTGGCATATATGATTCACAGTTATGAGAACTAACTATATCTTTCTGGCATGTGTGGCAGCAAAGCACCACACCTGTGATTTCAAGCTGCAGCAACACAACTGCTATACCAGCCTGGGCTCTGCAGATCTCCCAAGCTGTACTAAGCATCCCAAGGTTCAACACTGTGAAGATTGCTTAGTGCTGAGCTTTAACTTGTCCCTGGACTGCTTCTCAGTGACCATAACTCCTAATTTTGTCCAGGTGTCAGAAATAGGTGACCAAAACTGTCAGCATTTTCTCAGCCTTAGAGATCACATGTTCAGGTCAGGCACAACTCCTCACCATTTTTCCTCAACATGTACATGTATATTTATGTATGTATAGATATACATTAAAACCCCCAGACTCACACAGACCATACTAAAAGGCAGACACTGTCTTGCTAGTTAGCTCAGGAGACTCATCCAGACTTTTTACAGAATATTGCTCATCACCCTTCACTATCATTTTATTTTAATTTTAATTAACATTTAGCTGTTCAGCACAGCTGTGGAACACAGGTCAAAACCAACCCCACTACACTTAAATTTGCCCTTTGCATCTATGCATCTTGTGGGATGACAGGAAAATCCAGGTTACACCTTCTCCTCTGGAAGCCCCCAGGCCAGAGCAGAGCTAAACTCACAGCCACAGTAGGTGTTCCAGGCTTGTTCCAGTGACTTCTAGACAACTCCAAGGGAGGATATTCCACCATATCTCTGGGCAATCTTCACCAGTGCTTAAGACTAGTCTCATAATGAAGTATTTTTCCTCAAGGATAGACAGAGTTTTCTTGCTGCTGTTGCAGCTGCTGCATCCCAACCTCAGGTATGTGCTCAGAGAAGTCCCATGCTTGCTTTCTAACAACCTTCTTTTAAACAGTTGAAAGCCAAGCTAAACAAACCCTGCTTCATCAGTTTTGGGCAAAACAGACTTGAGTTGGGGAAAATTAACTTAATTTATTGCCAATTAAAATAAATATTCAACTACTGATTTGATTAATGAGAAAGAAAGGGGCAAACTTTGAAACAGCTTTCCTTCCCTTGCTCCCAAGGCCTGGCCTCCCTCCAGACTGCAGTGCACAGGCATGCAATCAGTCTGTAGTGGCTCGTCTTTGACAACCCACATCCCTCACCCTTCCCTCTGCTCTGGTGTGGGACCCTTTCCCAGTGCTGCAGAGGAATCCCTTGCCCCCAGCCTCGGTATTCCCTCAGGTTTCCTCCTTTCTCAGTATGTTGAGGAACAATATGTTGGCTGCAGGGCTCAGCTGTGCTCTGTGGAGTGTGGGTCAGAGGCAACTGGAATGATCTGCATCCTGCACAGGGCAGCCCTCACTGCCAGCACCTCACCACAGACACCCAGCAGAGCCATGTAATTAGATGATCCCTAACTCAATCCTCTTCCACTGCAGATGGAAGGCATCAGCATGATGCTGCCAGGAAAGATTAGGGGAAAGGCACCATTGCATGCCTCAGGTTTTGTCGTCTCCTTCACCACTAAGTTGCCAGCCCCTTTCAGAGTTTTAACTTCATAAACTGTTTATCCTCCCTTACCTTAATTACCTGCTTCCGGTACACTTTGAAAAAATGAGAGTTAAGAAGTCCAAGCCATGTCCTAACATCCAAGCAACAACACTGAGTTGAGCATTATTAAAAACAAAATAGGGATCAAAATCCATGATATTACCTCTGAAATTTAAAGAAACACTGGAAGAGCTTGAAGTCCTTTAGTGACATTGATTTCAGATAAAAAACAAAAGGTGATATTTAATACTAGCATAATAATTACAGTTAGTATATATTAGCAGTGCTTCTCAGCATGGAAGACATCTGGCAATTCCTGCCTAACTGATGGCTTGGGTGGCTTGCCAGGCGGCAGAGAGATTGCCTCTGATTTGTATACACTGGGAAAAAAATTGGTGAATCAGCTTTCATTACAAGCAGGCTTCAGCAAGAGCCATATCTTCAGCCGTGTGAAGCTGCCAGTACTCTCAGTACTCATCAGGAAATTACTTTCCTGGGCACTGTGGACCTTGCAGACCTGCAGCTTACACCTACTGCCTTCATGAGACCACAATAAGAGCTGCATCCCATTCCCTAATGACTGTGTTTTTAGAGGATGTTCAGTAACCAGGGAGGGCTGCTGCAAACACATAAGAGCTAGAAATTATTTATTACCATAAAAAACCCAAAACAAATACAAGCATAGAAAACTCAGTCCATTTTGTTTACAGGAGGAAAAACCATGGGGTAACTTAATTGCTGTTGTTAAATTCTCTCATGAGAAGAAAATGCAGTTAGAGAAGAGATCTTTAGCCTAGCTGGTGAAAGGAACACTAAAGGATTTGAAATTAGTCAGATATATAGAAGTTAAAAGTAGAAGGGTTCTAGTATCAAGAGGGAAAACTAATGGACTTAAAATTAGTCAGATATATAGAAGTTAAAAGTAGAAGGGTTCTAGTATCAAGAGGGAAAACTAATGGACTTAAAATTAGTCAGATATATAGAAGTTAAAAGTAGAAGGGTTCTAGTATCAAGAGGGAAAACTAATGGACTTAAAATTAGTCAGATATATAGAAGTTAAAAGTAGAAGGGTTCTAGTATCAAGAGGGAAAACTAATGGACTTAAAATTAGTCAGATATATAGAAGTTAAAAATAGAAGAGTCCTAGTCTCAAGAGGGATTTAGCAGCACCCAAACATGGTTAAACACATTAGAAAGTCTGATAATTGCTTTTGACCTTAAAAAATCAATGCATCTATACAGACAACATCACCCAAGGCCTCTGTACACTTTGACTCAATATTGAGCAAAAAAGCCCCACCACGTTGTGCTGCCAAAGCCTGAGCTGCAATAAGCCTTCTAATTAACCATCGCCCACAACTACCCTAACACACCACTTATTTCAAATTATATACATGGGTTTCTTCTACAGCTGAAGTACAATTCGAGACTCTTCATACACAGTAACTTAAAAGGTTCACTGGTGAAACAAATGAAAAGCAGTCTGCTCAGCAGGATCCTACAAAGCATTTATTAAAGACAGAAAAAACACCAATGAGACAATGAATTAAGCAAAAGAACAATCACGTTTTCTGAACAAGAAGCCATGATCCTGTTCAGCCCCTGCACAATGGGATCAGCCACAATAAGACTACCCACTCATTTCAGTCCAAGTGTTTACTGATGAGCAGTGAAGGCTTCATGTGTTTCCTTGGCTTTTTACAGTGGCATTAGAACTTTCCTTAGGAAAAAAAACAGAAGGAGCCAAGACCTTTATCAAAAAATGGAGCATTCTAGGTCACCAGAATTGTCATCATCACCCCTGGATGTGGAGTATAGCAAAAATATTTGTGAAATATGTTCCTATCCTAAACTCTGATCATGAAATGCAGGCCCTATTTGATGACTGTGGGAGACCCCATGAAGATTTCACTAATTGAAGACAGTGGCAGTCAATAAGGTTAGAAAACAAAAATCTAGTGATAGCTTTAAACTTCTACCCATTCATAGATGAAACGCAAATGGCTTCATTACATTCCATACTTTAATGAGCTTTTTTCTCTGGCTATAATATTACATTGAATTTTATACCATTACACTTAATGTCACTCTTGAATTTTTCAGTACCTTTGAGTTACCACAAAAAAAATCCTATAATCACCTCTAGCATCCCTAGAATGATCACCCCTGTCACACCATACAAGGGAAACCAGCAAATGTTCTATTATTTTTTCAGACACTTACCAACCAACTTTGTGGAGGCTTTTCCTATCCTGAAGAATCCACAAGTTTCTCCAGATGGAGGAAATAGCAAATTTTGATTAATGTTTTGTTGTGCTAGAGACAATTCAGTATTGATACAATATTGACAGTGTAGTCTTTATGATACTTTGATTAATGAATATAAGTTTGGTAGGTGTTGGGTTTTCTGTAGATTTTGTTTGTTTGTTTGTTTAGCTTTAAACAAATTTGCTTCTCTCTTTACAATAGAGCTATGAAAGGTTCTGGAGGTTTCATCTGACACTACAATAAAGGATTTTTCCCCAGCTAAGTGCAGTCAGCATTTGCTTTAACACAAGTGGGAGTTACAGAGATCAGCAGTTCCCATACAGTAACCAGAGAATGATATTCAACAGCAGAACCCACTCATACATGACTGACTTACTGCCCAGCTCAGTGATCTGGAAACAGGAGCAGTGGTTATGCTATGAGTGTCATGATGGCCTAAAGTCCATGAACTAAAACAAGAAGCCATTTACAGAAAGTTTTGTGAGGCAAAATCTGGCAAACAGCAGCAGGGCTTTCTGCACTGATTACTTGCAGAAAAAAGAGGGCTGCCAGAGCCTGTTTAGTCCCTATTGGGTTTGTCTTTTCACCAGGTGGTACAGGACAAGCAGATAACAAAAGATTAAAAGCCAACTTCATGTTTAAGACTGGATGCAGGGAGACCCCTTTAAAACAGGGTGTGCTCTGTTCAACACAAGTGTCAGTCCTGCCCCATGGAATATTTATTACTTGCTGGCTCTGGGCCAGGAGCCCTGCACAGTGTTATCCTACTGGCAAAGGAGGCTCTGCAGGGCTACATCATCCTTCCACTTCATTTGAAAGTTGTGAGCAGTCACCAAATGACAAGGAAAGAGAGAGAGAGGAAGGAGTACAATGTCCAGCTAGCAGATGAACAGGCATATGTGGAAAATTGTGTTTGTTCACAGGTGCTCAAGTGCCTGCTGAAGACATGCCTGTATGATGTGAACACACTCTGCTTTCCCTGGTACCTCTTTTATTCAGAGACAACACCACCTCCTGAAAGCTGCTACTGTTAGCCAGAACAAAGCACTTGTTTTCCTCTAGCCACCATCCATAGAGCACTTCAGGCAGCCCATACCTCTGTGCATGACATGTAGTTCAGCAACTGTCTTAAAATAAACCTGTATAAATATCTGCAAAAGCTCAAAAAAAGTAAGGAATACAGGCTCAGCCACAGCTCAGCAACATAACTGTCCAAGGAGAAAACATTTCCCTTTGTCTCAAAAAGCTTCATTGCCAAGTTTTTTATTGAACTGTTACACACTCTTGCATCACTCAGATGACTGTGCTGGATCGAAGTTTTCCACTGACTGACAGTGCACCTTCTGCCTCCTTTTTAACAGGTTAAAGATGAGAGCAAATAAATTTTTAAATAAATAGTGTAGAAAAGGACAAACATACATTTGGATGGGTGAGCATCTTATGAAAGTAAAATTTAATTCAAGGTGGGACAGGAAAAGGACAACATGACTAAGATAAAAAAATGATACCTAAGTACCATGAACTGGGCAACAACTGTCATACATAAACACTCTCCATATAGCTAGATTACCTTCAAACAAAAATCAGCACTCAAGTTATAAATTATAACTGATATTTCCCCTCTTTGTATGGCACAAACCATACAAGGCCTGTAATATTAGAAGTGCTTCCTCTGCCCAACCTGCAATATAAGGAGAGGCTCCTACATCAGACCTGCTTCAACAGAACACTTATATCATGAATATTAGCTGAGCACTTTCTGTCATATTTTTATTCTCTCTGAATCAAGCTTTAAGTCAACATCAGTCTGATTTTTAGAGCCATGGGAAGGGAAAAAAGTCTTACTGAAAATGTTTGATAAACTAGTGCAAAGAGTCAAACTTCACAATACAAGACTAGAGATGTTCTGAAAAAGATAATTTATTTTCTTTAAGTATCCCTGGATCACCAGATGTGAGAGCTAGGCAGCACAGCTGACAACCTTATGTTGCAACTTTGCTAAATCGCGGTTACATTTCATCAAAAATTAATTGAACAAAGCTGTGTTGTTGCAATAATCACACGTGTTGCTGGTCTACCCAAAAATATGCGAAAGGGAACCCAAGACCAAACATCTTGTTGGACTCTGACGCTTTTGGAGAACGCTGAGGTTGGCTTTCCCCTCAAGCCCCAGACCAGGGATGCTGGTGCCCTCTTCTGGTCCTGTCCTTCGGAGCCCATCAGCGTCTTCCTGGTTTAGCAAAACAAAAAGCTCGAGGTCTCTTCCTGCGCGGCTGGACCCAGCTGTGCCCGCTCAGTACGCAGAGGTGACGGTGCACCTGTGACAGTGCTGACAGTGACCAGGCACTGGGACAGGTGTGCTGTCTGAAAGCATGTGCTACACAAACGTGCTGCAGAGGGAACCTGCTTCTGCCCCCTCACCACCTCACTCCACTGCCACAGGGAGGAACAGCACCGCTGCTGCTGCTGCTCAGCCGCACTGTTTCGCCATCCACTTCGTTAATGCTCAGAGATTTCTATTCTCTTCATGAGGGGAAAATAACCAAATGGATACTTAAAATTTGAGATACATGTCGCTTCAGTGTCTGCCTAAATTGGGATAGTTTACATTATTCTACTGTAAGGAGCTCACGTCATCTGTTGAATGCTGTGGGGTCTAGCGCCCTCTCTTACTTTTTCAAGTTATTTACACATCAAAACACAAACAACAGTAAACAAGCAGAAAAGGCAGCTTGGCTGCAGATGGTGGAGGGAGGAGACTCACTCTTGCCAGAACTCAATGCATCATCATGAGCCTGGTTTTTCAGCACTTGGCTCCAGGATGGCTCTTCTGTGTTCATATAAAGAAGATCTGAAAAACAAGGACTGAGGACTCCTTATGGCTTAACTAGGTATTTACTGGTGTTAATGGCAGGGGACACTTGGTCATTCTAAACACATTGCTAAGACAAAAGAGGGGCAGACTGCAAGCATGAGCTCTGAGCACAGACACCCACACAGCCTGTTAGCTCACACTGAGTATTTTGTCCTGCTTCAAAAGCTCTCTCCAAGACAAATCTACTTTAAAAACTAGCCAGCCCTAAGCATCCTGGAAACAAGCCAAATGGAGACAGACATTTGGCCAGGAACCAGTCTTCGCTCAGTCCACAGTTATTTTTCAGTCCCACCACAGCATAACTAAGCAAGCACTGTACAAAACTCCAAGACAGAGCCATAACTTTAGCATCTTTAGGGGGATTAGGGCCAGGACTGCCTGGTCTTTCTTGGCCCAGACACAAATTAATTTGATGCAGGTAGGCATGTACTTCAGGATTAACTGTATCATGTGGTCAGTATGCTTCTGTAGGCTCCCACTAAGTTTGTCTGTGCTAATTCTCTTCAGTGTTTGCAGGCCTGCCATCTACAGTGACAAACCACAAGGAGTGCACAGAAGAACTGTGACTGGCTAGATTAGATACTCATCACACAGGCTGCCTAAACCACTGCTTCTCTACATCTCTGCCATTCACATCCTCCATAAACTTGTTTGCCAGGGATGTTCATTATGGGCATCTCATCATGCAAATCTTTGTCTTTTTTGCTATTAAGGAGATGCAATATAAACAAGCATCCAAGAGAAGGTCAGAGCTTACCATACAAGAGAACTATGAAACAAGTAACAGCTAAAAATAAGTATTCAGTGTGTCTCTTGTCTTATGCAATGGGAAAATACATCTATCCACGATAAACACTAGAGGACCCAACAAACTTCATAAGACAGCTTGACAGAGCTCTAGAACACCTGATTAGTAGGGGATGAGTCTGTGCTGCCTCCAGTTCACATCTGCCTAGCACAGTCTGCATAGCTCTTCCAGTGTAGGAAGATCTTGCTCTGGGGAAGCAGGTGCTGAGGAAAATTGCAAGATAAAAAGCTTAAACCCAGGAAGCAGTCACTGATGTTGCTGGCTTGTTTCTCATGCTTAAGAGCAGCTCCACAAGCTGCTTCAAGGTCACTGGCTGAAATAAGTACCCACCTCAGCAATCAGAGCCAATTTGAGTCATTTGTAGAACAGAGACAAGCAGGTATGCACACAGCCTAATCACACAGCCAGAGTTCCCAGCAAGGCAGACAACCTTCTGTTGCTTGACTGTTCTGAACACAGTTAAAACATTCTCTCTAAATACCTAATTACCTCTCAGACATCCTCAACTCTCCCCAGAGAAGAGGAAAACAAAGGCAGACCATAGCTTTTAAACCAGTACCTTCCCATAAAGTATCACGTTATACTTATCCCTTTTAATCTTAAGGGAACAATGGATCCACAATACATCTCCAGCTATAAGAACAGCTTTCTCAAGACACCAGAGATGGCTACAATATTGCTAGAAATTATTGGTTAAAAATGTTAACTACAACACAGAAAACCCACAATGATACAGCCAAGTCTCTTGAAAGTCCCAGCATGATAATACAGAAATTGCTAGAATAAGATTAGGGAAGTTAGTGTTTGTTCTAATACCAGTGTTAAAGGCCTCTTGAACTGAACATCATGGGTTAAAACCAAAATCCTCAACAGCTCTCAGTTCCAACCTGCTCCACTAGGAGTATTGAGTGATCCCTCAAAGCTCCTAGGAGGTGCTCAGCCTGCTGTTTCACCAGCAGATTTTGTCCCAGTAAATTTTAACTGGGGGAAGATACCATGACCTGCACAGAGGTCAATATTCAGCCTTTGAAGTACACATGCTGACATTCAACAGACTGATCTTCACATCAGAGTAACTGAATATGATCAGCCTTGGCATTTCCGAAACTGCCACAGTTGAAATGTTTCTTGAGAAAAAGAATCACAAAGAAAGAAACAAACAAGATTTTATTTGTGGCCATGGTCTACAAGCCATTAAGGATTCAAGAAGTGAGACTGTCTCAATTAAAGTTTAGCTTTAATGCTGATTAATCTTTATTTCTTTTCCAGGATCTGGCTGTCTTCAAAAAGTTTGGTTCTGTTTCAAACATTACACAAGGCTATGAGCTTGATACCTCTTAGTTTTTCTATTTAGCACAGCACTACATCAATAAAAACTTCAAGCTTCTTTTTGGGTTACTTTCATCTCCCTCTTCATAATTCCATCTTCCTGTTTACCTGGTTTTCAGTACAATTTTAGGACCTATAAGTGTTTTTGCATCTGCGTTCAAGCACTTCATCGTATTAAAAAGCATTATTTCACCTTTGTTACCACTTTATGCCCAACTGCAGCATCTTTCTTCCCTTGATCTGAGATACCATCTGCAGAGAACAGCCCAAAAGGGGTAGGCCAGAGTTAAGTGTGTGGACATCTTTTAGAGAATTTTTTTCCTCCTTAGAAATGCTAATAGTTCATACTTAAGGAGAACAATGGAGGTGGCTGAGCCCGGCGGCCATGTGGGTGCGGCACCTCCCTGTCTGGGGGTTTCTCAGGAGGGACAGAGACCCCGTGGGGGGTGGAGCTGGTGGGGGCTGGGACACAGCCCGGTCCCGCTCACCGGCTCGGCCTTCCGGAGCCCCGCCCTCACCCTCAGGCTGCTACTGCTGCTCTCGGTTTGCGGAGGGGGACGGACGGGTAGCTACGGCCCAGGGAGAGGAGCTCGCTCATCACCGTGGTCCAGCCCAGCCTGTTTCTCCTGCCACGGCTGCTGAGTTCTAACTGGACCATGTGGGTGCCGCCGCCT
>VZRX01017758.1:0-14377 GCA_013398075.1 Notiomystis cincta | reverse complement strand
TTTTATACATAATGTGTATTTTTCCAGCTCAAGGTTGTACATTTTCAGTGATCAGTAACTGAGTCTGTAAGTCCTCTGAAAGTCAAACTCCCTTAAACACCACATTGTAACAAGAGACACCAGATACCAAGTTCCTGTTACTTGATTCCCGCAGCAATTTCTTGTGACAAATGTTCTTCACAACAAATCAAATAGGCTCTATCCCTGATGTCTTGCAAAATTAAGGTGAGAAAAAGTAGTGTAATGCATGCAACCTTTTACCTACAATGGGCATCTGGTATTTATTGAGCCACGATAAAACAAAATCTGAACGCGATGGAAGTTTGAGTACTACACGAAAACAGTGGGCAACACAGTGCCTGCAATTGTATGTAACGAGCAGTGAGTTCCTTAAGAGGACCTGTAAAGTTCTATATTCCCAGATTAATATGTAGATTTTGATTAAAAGCTGCTGTACAATTCCATTTTCTCCTTAGCATAAAACTCATCTTTGATAAAACTCTTTTCTCTCCTATTTCTCTAGATCTGTGTATCTCAAAGGGGAGGGTTATTAAAGTTTTCAAGTTGTTAAAATTTTGATGGACATCAAACTGTAGTAATTATGCTTTTTGTTTAAAATTAAAATTTTCTGTAGTAGTACTTACACAAACTGTATTAACTCTTTGCAATGATCATTCCAGAAAGATTAATGCCAGAGGGATAAGGTGTATGAAAGTCTAACTCAGACAGTAAAGCTTTTAATTGGTAATTACTGCCCTTTTTTATCATCATTATAAGCTTTTAAAGCCTGTTGACTTTTAAGTCTTCTCTAGCTTTACTGCTTGGTTTGATACTTAGCCTAAGTCTGTCTCCTGACTTCCTAAGAGTTATTCCAAGGAGTTATTATACAAATTATTCCTACATTGACCTTTATAAAAGCACTGTGATAATTGCATGTTTTCCTACAGTAAATCCTCATCTAAACCAGTGTCATCTGAAGCAACAAGGAAAGAGCTCTTCATGGGCAGGGTAAAGTGTTCATCATATGCAATTTCACTTGGTGTGTCACTCACATGAAAAGAGTTTACATCCTGGCTCCATTAAAGGAGGTTTGGAGCCTGGGCTACAGTGCCTGTACCAGAGCCACTGAACATGCAGCAGTGATGTTTCTAGCAGAACTTCTATCCTCTTTGTCCAGAAATCTGGAATTCTTCATGGAAATTTATATTGACTAGGAAATGTGCCAAATGAGGTAAAAAAGCTGTCTTTCCCATAGTTTTTATGTTTTTAATGAAAAACCGGGAGAATTTTGTATTTGAATTTGTCGTGTCAAGAATGGGATTGAAGAGGGCCATGCAATAAAAAATATAGTAAAATGAACTGTAAAACTGATTCCTAAATCAATAGATAAAGTTTTTTGCTAGATGTACAAAACCTGTAGAGACAGTTATGATACCTGTTGAACACCTGGTTTACCAAAGATAAGTGCAAAGAATAAAGAAGTTTTAGGACCCAAAGGGCTAATTTATCATTTAAAGAACTTATGATCCTGGTGTCTGATATAGAAGAATGCTTGCTCTTGAAATGAAATACTTAAAAATAATATTCAACTCCACAATTATAACCATAAGTTTATAAAGAAAAGGACAGAATTGAAATTGATGGCAAACATTAGCACTTTGCATGTTGGGCTTTGGTTGGTTGGTTGGGTTTTGTTGTTTTTTAATTCAATTTGCATAAATCTTTTATGCATATAACCATTTGTACATAGCTGTGTTCCCATGCACACATGAACATGAGAAACACTGTTTACAGTTCTGCATAGCACACTACACAATAAAAATTGAGTCAAACGCTTGCTGAGGTCAACAAAGATTTTCATGCAATGGTCATTGTGTCAGTTGAGTCACAATGTGTGGGACACCACAATGTGTGGATGGCAGTGAGGAGGCAGAGGGTGGCACTTGTGGCCCTGTGAGAGGAGAAAATTGAGTAAGTAGCTGCCGGGCTTAATTTCCATCTTAAACATGGAAGTGGCTTCAACTATGACAATTATACATTCTGTATTATATTTTGACTCAAGTAGAATTTCTTCCACATAAACTAAATGTTCACTCCCACAAACATGTTGCCAAATCAAAAAGTTTCCAGTAGAAATGCTGTTGCTCTGACTATCCCCTAGCAATAAGGAAGGAAATAATATACTGTTTTAAAACTTCTAATTATAGATTTCTTTCGCCCTTGAAAGAGCTGGCAGGCACTTTACTAGAAGTTATAGTGGTACTGTAAATGAGACAGCAAAGGGTCATATATGAATTATGGGTATTGGAATGATTTCCAGAACATGCTATGTTAGTTGAAAATAATGTGTTTGATCCTTCTGTCTTGCACTGTTTGTATCCATTTTCACCCTTATACAGGAAAGCTAATTGTATTAGTAGCACTTTATATTCTCTGTACACAAGAGAAACAGGAAACTACAAAATATTGACTACTTAATTTTTATTTTAGTAAGTCTAAATTTGTATTATTTTTATTTTTATAATGAACAAGGGAATCAAAAGGGAATTTAAAGGAAAATAGTTCTTTAGTTATTTCTGCTTGATGACAAAAGACTTCTTGTGAATATGAAAACTGCTTTACTATCCTTACAATAAATTTTTGTACCCAGAAGAGACTTGAAAGTTTCCTAAAAAGGTGTTAATTCCTAGTGTTCTTGATTGTATAGTACCAAGAAGAAAAACTTCATTTTTATCTTAGCCTGTGATTTTGTTCTTCTGTGTGAGGATGAATAGCACTCTTGATTTTAGTATGATGAATGTAACAGCCAAGTGTACTCCAACTTACAAATAATTGCAGACATATATATATATAATTGAAAAGCAGTTTGCATAGAAACCAAAAGTAGAGGGCACTTATTAGAATGAAGGTTGACAAAAATCAATAGCATACAACATCATTCCTTTCAAAACAAGACTTGCTTTTATACTGATTTATGTCTTCATCACAAGCTACATTTACATGGCAAAAGTATTTTGGGTACTAGCATTCTTTGGTGTTTTTAAACTTTGTAGCCAGAGGACATTGCATTCACAACAAATAATTTAGCTCCAGCTTGCTTACAGTCTCACAGAGGTTTAGTCTCATGCCAAGGATATAATACAAATTAATCTGCTCTTCCTGTGTCTTCTGTTTTCATGAAAGCTTGTCTCAGGCTGATTCTCATAGAAACTGTACTTGTTAGAGTATTTTGTGGCATTAGGTGAGTGCCAAAGAGAGTAGGTGTATTTCATGTGAGAAAACAGAGAGGCAGCATGGTAAACACACTGGAAAGATCAAAGCAGTTTTCAATGCAGAGGAAAAAAACAAAAACATTTTAATACAAACGTGGGGGACTTACAAATAATATATTAATAAAAGATTGAGATAAAGTAGCAAAGCAGAAGCAGAAATCAGCTGATATTTCATGTTCTTCTTTTAGTAAACTCAAGAAGAAAAGCACATAAGGAGCACGGTTCAATCCATCACTTACAAAAAACATATAAAAAGAAAGCAGAGAGTGTGGTAAAAATAAAATGCAAAGTAGGATCATAGTAGAATAATGATTTATATTATTTCAGGTCTGAATATTGAGAGGCCATTATGATGAGATCCATGCTGAGATGCATTTAGTCAAAAAAACACACTGCAATACAAAAGTCAATGTGATTACCTAATCTTTAAATCACAAAGGGTTTTTGGTGAACCACCTGGGTAAGTAAAAAAACCCAAAGCCCACAAAAGGATCTGGGAATCGATGAGGATACTGAAACATAAGGATTCTGTATCGAGTGCCTAGGTTGGAGACAAGTATTTTTTATTATCTCTGTGTTGTGTTTCATGGCAACAAGCATGACAGAAAACAAGAGAAAACGATTGGAATGATTCAGTAGACTCTACTTGTGTCTAGACTTGGTGCTGAGTCTCAGAACCATGACCCCAAAGTCAGAGGCTGCACTAATTACTCATTGATCCAAGTGTTTTAAGGGTATGCTGTTGTCTGACCATCTGCATTCAGAGACAAAGATAGCTCGTCAAGTACTTGTTTTTAACAACCCTGTATCTTCTGATTGCGCTGCAAGAGGACTACTAATGACAAAGAGCTTGTTGAATCCCATTCTAAAATACAGGGTTTTGTTATTTAGGAGTTCCTTATACAGTTTTTCTGCTTATAAATCTATCCAGGTCAGTCTGTAAATACTGACTTCCTATTTTAATCAAAACATTATGTAGAATCACCTAAAAATGTCAGTAGTAATGATTTTAAGTTTTGTTTTGGGGAACTGCTAAAACCAGAAGCAGCTTAGGAACAGATAAATAAATGGCAGAATTTGTTATTTCACAAAGAGTTGGAAATTCTGTTCAGAAATACACCAGCTGTTAGAAGTATTGCAACACTCATTAAAGCAAAAACCTTGAAATTCAGTATTTCATACGTGATGATGGCTAATAATAGATGCATAGGTGAACATGTGAGGAAAAGCCTAGAAAAAGAAAAACTTTTTACTGGAATGGTCTCCAGGGAGCCCATGAATTTGCAGACCATAAACTTTTTGAAGAAGTGGTGTATTTTTGTGTGTAATAGCACTCAGTGGAGCAGTTTCCTATTAATTTCTGTGAGTTTCAAATTGCTTTCAGAAGCCTTTGGTGCCTCTTGAAATTCAAAGCAAGTTGTGCCAGCCAGCTTCACTGTCAGTTTAATCTGATGCTCCCAAATGTTTATATTTGAAAAGGCAGTGACAAATATTTCCGCATTCATAGTCCCCATGTCATTTATGATTTTGTATATCTCTGTTGCATCTCCTTGTCCATTTCCTCCCTGTATCAATTTAGCAGACTGAATAATATCATTCTCTTTAGTAGTTCCTTGCATGGGGCATGGTTCCTTACTGTCTAAAACTAAATCATTCCTGTCATTTTTCTTTGTGCCTTTTCCTTCTAAAACTACTATAGCCTTTCCTTAATAGGACAGTCAGATATCTAAATGTCTTTCAAGGTCGGGGTGTTTGGGTTGAATAGGGGGATAAGTTTTCTTTTCTCTAAAAAAAAACACCCTCAAATAACCCCACTCTTTTCTTTTAATTTTTCTTAAGAATTCCTAGCATTTCTAGTTTTCCCTTGCTATTGATAATTGAGCTGACATTTTCACACAGTGAAATCAAGATCTCTTTCCTGAGTTCTAATTGCTCACTTAGATCCATGAATGTGTATGGAAAATTTGGATTATTTTTTCCCTAAGAGCATTGTTTTAGATGTATATGCATTGAATTTTTCTGTGCAGATATTCAGTGTTATTAGCAGACTTTATCACTTCACTATCTCCTGGAGTGTTTATGAACAGCTCAGGCACCAGCACAGACCTCTGTGGAACTTTCTCCATTAGTGATCACTCTCCACTGGGAAAACAGACCATTACCTCTTACTTTTGTTTCCTTTTTTTTTTTTAAGAAGCATTCCTCCATGCAACAGCCTCCCCTTTTATCCCATGGTAGGTTACTTTCTTGAAGAATGGCTGGTGAGGAATCTTGTCAAAAGTCTTTTGGAAAGACAAGAAAACCATATTATTTTTGTCTGTGTGCTGACTCTCACAGAAAGACTAATGAGTTTGTCAAGTATGATATCCCTTTGTGAAGTGGGGGAAGACTCTAATTTCACATTTATCCTCTCATCTTGTCTTACAATTTCTTTCACCAATCAGAAAACTACAGAAAAAATATGTAATTGTTCACAACTCTTAGGATTTGCCATAGACACCACTAGTAAAACTGGTAGTAGCAACTAAAGAAGTAGTCAAATCAGCCAATTACATCCTAGGAGCAAGTCAGCTAGTTGCAAAAGGGATGATTTAAAGTGCTTCAAGAAGAGGGGCTAAATATCTAGCTTTATGTATAGACACCTACTGTCCATGCCTACTTTTAGGAGACTAAATCTGGAGCTGGATCTCACCCTTTAAGGGGTCAAAATCTAATATCTTTGGCTAATGTCATTGCTGCACTACTTTTGTAGTTTTTAAAAGGTTATGAAGATCATGCCAGGTCCCTGGTGGCTGAAGAAAGGCCATTGCTGCTCTGATCTCCAAAAAAGGTAGGAGGGACAACACAGGGAGCTATGGACTGCTCAGCCCCAGTTGGGTCCCTAGGAAAATTAAGTTAGTCCTCTTCACAGCCCTTGTTGTAAACACAAAGATGGAGAATGTAAATGGGAACAGGACACACAGATCTAACCAGAGGTCTGGACTAAAGACTTACTGAAGTGCTTTCCAGTCTGAGGAAGTGCACAGTACTGTAGCTCTGTGGATAAAATCCTTTACTGCACATGGTGAACTTATCCAGGGACTGTTGCAATGTTAATGAAATACATTTCAGAGATTTCTCCTACTGGAGCTACATCACTGGAATATGATGTATCAAAGCCTTATAGTGTCTAAAGTGTAGAAATTTTATAGTATAACAGAGTTCCTGCCCCGCAGAGCTGAAAAACAGCTAGAAAAAGAAAAAGCAAGATACATTAAAGAAACTGGGGGAAAAGTGAAATATTTAAAATTTGGTCATGTTTGCAGCTAATATATATCACATTGTTATATCATAATCAAGTAAAATAAACAGACCACATCTCTAATCTTTTAATGAATCCAATTTAATTATGGTTAATTTTGTTTAATTACTAATTTAATTCCCAGATTAGGCATGCAGCTGTAAAGCCAGATGACCTAGAAGGTTTTGTACTTTACAAAACTGGACACAAACAAATTCCAGCAAATTTCAGTATGATGAATGGTTATAATAATCTCCAAAAGAAATGAATGCCATAAATTTTTTTCAGAATAATAGTATGCCCACTAAGGAACCTTGATGATGTTTTCTCATCATATTGCGAACTAACAATGGTAACTTTTGTTTTTAAGGAGAGGTAGTCAGAGTACTAAAGGGTAATACAGTGTCTACATACTTGCTGAAGGAAAATATTTTTGCAGTAGATACCTGTTCAACTCAACATTAAAATTTATAAGTGTCTCACGTGAAAATGGCATTTCATTGAAAAGTGATGAGTTATGGCAATGTCTCAGCAACACATTTAAATTAAATATACTTTGTAAAAGATAGAGTTTTCTAATCTCCCCTTCTTACACTCTGACAGACAATATAAGAAGGTTTTCTTCTAATTAAATATATATGGGACAAGCAGATAACATCCATTTCATCTAGTCACCTTAAATATTCAGAGGGAGTTAACAAAATTCCCTAGGGAATTGCCATTCTGGGGAAAACAGGTAAATAAATCACAGGTTCGTAGAATGACTTACAGAAGTTTTCTGTTCTTCATTTATCTTCATGATGTGAATTTTACAGCCCCCTTCACTCAGAGCTCACCGCTACTCATAGAATGAAAGACCCTCTAAAAAAATTTCTTTTGCTGAAATTTGATGTGATAATTTCTCCTGCTGCTTTCAAAAGACACATAGAACAAGAAACCTTCATGGGACCATAAATGGAAAATTTAATTCCATGAATGGTTAATTCTCAGCTTGTCTGTTAATGGTAAATTCTCACATGTCCTTCCTCAGTTGAAGAAAACCCGTCTGTCAGCACAACCAACTTTCTTTCTCTTAGTTTTGTAAAGGTCATAGTTTTATTTGCAGTTCTGTCTTGTTCTATAATATTATGCATGTTTTGTAACATGTTGTGCTTAAAACTTGACATTCTGTTTCCCAAAGTCTGCTACAAGAAGAAGCAGAACTAAGAAATCATTGTGATGTCTCTCAGTGCTATTTATTGATCCCTTTCAGGATGGGAGATGGGCAGTGCCTTCCTCATTCCCACATTCACTGATTTATTTCAAGATTCCACTTACAATGAAAATTAATAATTAATAAAATATTGGTATTATATGACTTAGGACATTGAATTCTTCTTAAAAATGTTAAATTAGTACTAAATATTTATAAATATTATTTTCCAATTTTTCTATAACCCTCTGTTGTAATATGTCCATCTCTGTTACAATTTCCCATTGAAGATATAAAAATCAGTGTAAAAATGCGTATCAGATTTTAAATCAGAATCTTAAATTCTTGATTTTCTACATCAGTTACTACTTCACAGAGGTCTGACAATATGATTTCATACAAATGTCTGTCAAGATGTTTATTCTATCATCTTGCTACTTTTTAAATGCTTGCAGATTACTCAGTACTTTCCCTGATATATTTATAGGATCCAGAATTAATATGTATATGGTTCTGTTCACAAAGGTTTACTTTGCAAGGCAATTACATTTGTCTATGCTCTCTGGTCTTGTGGGAGTTCTTAAGGATAATTGCTAATGGGTTAGAAATTGATTGGCACATTTTTTAAGTACTTTAGTGTGGTCTCTTGCAACTTGTGGCCTTGTGGACTATTGGAGGTCTATAAGACACCAGATAATGGTTATTTATTTATTTGTTAGGCAGAATAGACTTCAAAACAGAAAAGCATTGGAAAGAAGACAATTCATCCAGCAAAGTTGCTATTCAAGACTTAACCCCTCACCAAAAAAACAAACCCCAAACCCCAAAAAACTCAAAAAAGAGTACACAAATAGAATGGGTAAGAAGTAAGAGATAAATACCCAAAACATAGTGGCAATACTATGGAAGATGTGCTATGAATGTTTTTTCAGAAATATTGGGAGGGATGGGGGGGCAAGGAAATATCTTCCAACTATGCCTCATACTATTGCTAACAGTAGCCTACAGGAGTGAAAACCATAGCTGAGAATGTTTACTGATATCAAAAACCAGGTTGTTAGTGGATAACTTCACAGTGTTTGCTCAGCACAGAGAACCACTTCATCTGATTCAACACAAGAAATTTAAACAAAAGAATTCTAAAATGAAACAGCAGTTGACAATGGTGTATTTCCAGAGCTTTAAGATTGTAGGGCAAAGAATCATTAAAAAAAAATATATAATTAAAAGCATTAAAAATCTGTCAGTTATTTATTCATCTGCTAGCTCTCTTCATGGTGCATGGTGGGATTAGATAATTTTCCTTTCAAGGATAAATACATATCTTCAGGTAATTAGGTTGACAGAGAAAATGTGCAAGAGGGTAAGATACAGAGCCAAGTGCCACTGTTCTCCTGTCTGCATCCTTAGTCAGAATTCAAATTTAAGCACAGGAATAAAAAAGAAATGCACACTACCCCTCAGCTGAGAGAGAGCAGAGAAAACCTAGAAAAACAGTTTCAATTTTCTTTCCTTTGTTCTTATTAATTATATATTTGCATCAAGGAGAATCAAGACTTTATAAGAGTTTATGTGTAATCCCTCTATGCTCTTTCTCCAAAAATATCTGTAAGGCTTCCTTCATCAGATTTCTGCTAATATGAAATAGATGAATAGCTAATTTAGCTGTCAGTGGAATAATTTCATTACTTCTGCTGTTCTGCTCCTTTTCTCAGCTATTTAAGGATCTAGAAAAAAGCCCCACTCAAACCCTTTCTAAGTAGTCTTATGTTCTGCTGTATTTGTGAGGGACTATGAATTACATAACACAAAATCTTGAAACGCCATGAAATGTATTGACCAGCCTGAAGAGAGATTGATGCTATGCACTCCAAGAGCTATAAAAATTATAGTTTTGAAATACTTAACCACAAAAATGTAAAATAACTCTGATTAACTGATGTCTAAATTTCTTATAGTATATTCTTATTTGAATAGCAATTTTCCAAATAAAGGCATCAACCATTTGGTTTAAGAACATACCCAGAACATATATGGATGCTCTGTATAGACTTCTCAAGTCACTTGAAGATTCTGTTTCAGTACACCTACAGGTGTACTGAATTACACAAGTAATTTTGCTTTAATAGGCAGTTAAGAATTATAGTGAGTTGAACTTAATGCTAATTTACTTTCACAAAGTGGCTTGGATGTTAGGTGAAGATAAAAATCCAGTTTCAGGTTTCTCTTCAGCCTGAGAAAGTTCAGACTGAAAACTTTACAAAAGGGTGAACTAATAACTGACAGACATTGAGGTATCAAAAAACCCCTATACCACTTCTCATTGTGAGCAAAGAAAACAAGTTTCATTGAAGAAAAGAAGGTAAAATGAAGCAGTGTGAACTCATACTAGTTTAACTACTCAGAAAGGAATAGAGTGTTTACTTCCTAAAAGATGTATTTTGTATTTAATAGGCCTCTTGACCATTTTGATATCACATCATTCTGGGAGATGAATCAAGGAGAGCTCAAACTTTTTGGACAGATAAGATGTGTTTTTTAATTACAGCAGAGAGAATTCTGGATGCCTGTTCTGCCTCTTCAATTAAGAGAAACATTACTTTACTTCAGACTGGTATTATTTGTTGCACTTAACTTTAGGCAGCAAAAAATGGGAGAATAGAAAAATGGTATTCATGACATTATATAAAATTAAACATGATAAAATAATGTGGAAAGACAGTGAAATTGCCACAGGCTCTGATCATATAAAGACTACTGAGCAGGAACTGCAGTGCACCCATGCAGACCATTTCCTTGGAGTATTTGGGAAGGATAAGGTAACCGTGCTCTTTCCCAGAAATCAAGAAATTCCAAAATATTTCCACTGAATAACATTTTTTTTTTCCTGAACTGCCAAGATCAAGTGCCTTTTAACATGAGAAAAAATTACTTAACAAAGGGGCAATATTTCAACACACTCACCTCTTCTTTCCTTGAAATTAATACTTATTTCCTTCAAAGAATACAGATCTGATGCTCAGATTTCTGGGACTGAATTTTCCAATTTTTGTGTGTGTTTGTCGATCATCTTTTATAGTAGGGAGCTAGTCAGTGTTTTGGATTCTACAGCCTTAGTTCTTTACACATTTTTTCATATAGTTGGATGTCTATCCTTATTTCTTTCCCATATGATAAGAACAATAAAACCATAATTTTTTCTGGACCCTATAGAAAAAAAAACAAACAGAATTGACTGACAATTTGTCATAGAATACATCACACTGGAGAAGGAAGATGTAAAAAACAGAGAGAAGTAGTAATACATACCTTGTAAAACTTCATTTGGAAAGTTGATTTTATAATAGTATTTCTTTCCAGCAAATCTTCTGAAGGATGGCATAGAAGAAAGGAATGACAAGAACAATAAAATCAGTGACCATGGTCTACAGTTGGCTTTTCCAAGCATTATTTCCATAGCATTGTGTTGATATGAGGGAAAACAAACACAGTTACCATCATTTTCTCTGTATGTATTTGAAAGATTCAGAATTCTAAGGTAGATACATGGCTTTCTCTTCAATGTATAAGTTTATCCCTTAAGTCTTGGAAAGTCTAGTGTTACTAAAAAATTATGAAACAAAAACCACTGTGTTCAAAACATTTGGTCTTTTACTAATTACCAAGCACATATATTAAAAATAAAACTCACCAAAAGTGAACAGCTTATTTCATTAACTGAAATTTTCATGTCTAACATTTCATGAGATCTAGAACATTACGTGTTAAAATTGGACTTTTTAGTGATGCTCCCCTGTTGAGGGCAGTCTCCACATACATAAGTTGATTAAAAGCTTTAGTTGCAATGAGATAGATATTATTTGTATATCTGGTCTGACAGACTGGGACCTGACTGAATCTATATTTTACTAGAAGACAAGTATGATCATTCAAGAAGTATAAATTGCATATTAAATTACCTACGACTGTGCAACATTTAATTCAACAAGAAGAAAAATGGCAAGACTTCTTTTTTTTCTCATAAATGCTACTTATATTCCTGATAATTCCATACTCAAGATACAGACAAAAGAGAAATAATCCATGAAAACAAATTAGATAGACATCAGCAGGATAGAAATTTTTTTACACAATAATATTTATGACTTGTTTAATGTTTGGAAGTAAGTAATGATAAGATACGTGTTGCCTGTACACATATTAGATAATGACATACTGAATCAGTCCCACAGCTGCTCCTATTTAGCTTATCACAGGATAAGCTAGGCAAAAGATATTCAATGGCAGCTGACAAATAGGAAAATATCTAAATTGCCTGTGGAATTCATTGCTACCTCATTTTACTCTTCCCAGTGAAACAGAAGGTTACACAGAAGAGAGTGTAATGTGCATCAGAGGTGCAATATCCCTGTACTTCTGCGTATAGAATCAGAGTTTGTCTGAGCTTGGAAAAAAAAATCCTTTATTCTGAAATTATTTTAGAGAAAATTCTTATATGCAAATCATAGGGAAGCTTCTGACTGCCTCTGAAATTTCCAGCACCTGACTACAGTTGCAAAACAGACTGCCTGAACCCTTAAAACTCTTTCATTACTGAAAAAGGATGTGGTGAAACCAAACTGAAGTGTGCACGACAACTGCACGTCCATGAACTGAAAAGATTTCACTCTAAAACATGAGCCAGACCAAACTCTAAAAACAGACCTTGCATGGTGTGAACAAAATTTTCTTGACTGTATCAACCGGAACAAACATCTGTCATGATACAGATTTTCCTCAAAATTTATGGACTGTGCAAAATTACCAATTTGTAACTTCGCATCTTCATCTATTTGACACAGTTAAAAGGAAGGTTCTTCTTCCCGTATATTATCAGCTGCTCTTTATTATATTTAGTCCTGATGGATTTCTTCTACAGTAAAATATTTTTCATCAAATATGATAGTGTCTAGCCAAAAGTGACTATGAAACTATTTCCCTCCCCTTCAAAAAGCTTTTGCAGGTCAGTTTGAAGTATATATGTCAATGAATAATGTAATTTCATCTTCGATGTCATCAGTCTGGTATCTTTCATGAGTAACAAATCCACTCAGAATAAAAAAAAAGTGATATTCTTGGCGACATCATAAGGATCTCAAGGCTATTTCCTAAAACTGACATATTTTCAGCAAAATGTTTATAGTATTTATATTGTTGGAGAACATTCTTTGCTTTCCTTTTCTGAACTTGTCTGGAAGGCAAGAATTTTAATGCAGTTGTACAGAAAACACAAATAAAATTACAAAGTCAGTAAAAAATAATTCATCATTTCATTTTCTTGGTAATTATAAGCATAGAAACAAAACAGAGGTATAGACATAAGATTTAACTTTTTTTTATTCTTCAGCAACAAATTTTACTTGATTTGCATCCATATATTTATTAAAAAAATCTTTCTGACTTACAAAGATTCTGTAACAAAAGCTCAGTGAAAATAGGACTTATATATACACATAAGAAGAGATTTTTAAAGTAATTTTTGTACTTAATTGCCAATAATTTATGACATCTTCTCATGATTTCCAGATTTGAAACATGAAATGATCTGATTAATCTAAAATTATAACTTCTTAAAGTAAAATAAGTACTTAAAAATAGCTAAAATTACAGTTCATGGAAGTTTAGAAAAAGTTTGAGGATTAATGAGCTCTAGTTGTTTAAGCTTTCAGCTGTAGATCACTGATTTTTACCTAGTTTAACAGTGTCCAGTGCCTGAAACATGTTACCGTTTGAAGGCTCCTTGGCAGTTCAATTGAAGCCATCTGTTAGACACAGATTTCTAGAGAAAAATTGTTCACATAAAGAAAATCAGTCCAATGAAAAGAAGCCTTGTTATCAGTCTCAACTAAGGCCATGGAATAAAATAGCATGAAGATCATTAAGGGATTGTTTACCTTGATGAGATTAAATCCATCAAAGCGTTCATAGAAGAGGAAAGGAAAGAAGTAAGATGGAAGAAAAGAGGAGGAAATATTCCATAAAACAGGGTTTACAGTTTCAGAAAGAAACCTTACCCAGAATAATTTTAGCAATATAAGAAAAGATTTGTAACCAAAACATAGGGAAGAAATACTGTATATGAAGCTACAACAATGTATTTTGAGATATCTTGATTTACCTAGCCCACTCAGGTATTTTCTGGAACGTCTTCAGCAGCATGCTGTGGGTAAATTGCAGAGATGTTCTGGCTTTTGTTACTGATATTGCCGTGAAAAAGAAAGCTTATTCTCTTCCTGGATTTGGAAGGATTTCCATCTGGACTTGTCCTGAAAGACATCTGTGACAAATCTTCCATCCCTAGAACATTAACTGCAACAGAGTGAAAAAAGCAATGCCTTGCTACTTCCCATACTATGAAGTGTTAATGAAAAGCCTGCAGAGCTCTTGTGCCTAAGGCCAGTTCCAAATTACTCAGTGGTTTCCATCCAGCTTCCTGGTATTACTGTGATTAGATTTAGGAGTATTGAATTAATGTGAGTAGAAAAAAAAACATGTCTCTCTTGTTGATGTGTTGTGCTTCATGCAGAACAGAGAGATCCTAGGGACCTCTAACTTCACCAAAATAGAGGATAAAAAGAAAGAAGGAAAGAAAGA
>VZRX01017743.1:0-11616 GCA_013398075.1 Notiomystis cincta | reverse complement strand
TGGATTAATTTTCCTGACAACAGGAAGGAAGGAAGGGAAATTTAAAACTTTATGCCGCTCAGAATGTAATCTCTTGGCATTTCTCAGTGTTATACAAAACGCACTCTTACAGAACGATCTATTAAAAGATCACGTTCTAACGAGCAGTAGCAGCTTCCCTCCCGTTCCTAAAGGAAGGATGGAGCTTCGGGCTCCTCCAGGAGCTGGGATTTGAGGAATGTGGGGAAGCGGCCGCCGCTCTCGGGCCCGGTGCGGCGCTGCCACCGCGTGGCCATTGCTGGTACTGCAGCGGCCCCGCGCCCGGCCGGGCCCCCGCGGCTCCCGCGGAACATTTTGGGAACCCCCAACTCTGAGGAGGCATCGGGGATCCGGGGAGTGCCCCGCTCACATCAGAGCGCAGGAAAGCGACATGAAACAGAGCTGATTCAGAGTTTGTCCCTAAGACTGCCCTAATGACATAAAAGATTATGGGGGAGAGAGGCACAGAGGAGCCCCCAGAGCCCCTTCCTGTCTCCAGACCGCTTCGCCCAGCTCCGCTGGGAGGCTCTGGAGGCTGCGCTGGGCTGCTCTCCAGGAAGGACCAGGTCCGAGTGCCACAGGCACATTGCTCTACAGACAGGCCGTGTCTCTAAGTACCGAAACATCCTGAAACACCAAGCTCCCGCTCTTCACAGTGCTCTGGGGTGGCAGCTGGACCTTCCAGGACAGGCAATTCCACACTCCTTCCGTGGAGTAACTAATTCCACTGGGGTAATTAATGCACCTTTGTGTCTGATGGGGTAGATCTCAGCAGTGCTGAGCTCACTTTGGACTCGATGATCTTAAAGGTCTTTTCCAACCTAAATTCTATGATTTTATGATGGGATATGTGAGGGTTGAAAAATACAGTCCATGCATTCGTTGTGGTCACCTGCACCTTCTCTGAAGCAGAAAAGTCTTCCTTCTTGAGAAGCCTCGATGGTCCTTCTGATCTAAAACAGTTTCAGAGCCTCAGGAAAGGCAGCAGAGGTGGAAAATTCTCACTGAACACAACTGTGCAGTTTACAGCTTCACTATGGTCTTGGCAGGATGTTTCTTGACTTTAACATTTGGGTTGTGAGTGTTAAACCTAAATTTTCTTCCATCCCTTTAATACCGGGAAACTGAGAAGTTTTTAAAATTCTTCCTCTTTATTCTAAATATCTCAATTTACTCCATGCAAGTTCTTAAATTTTGGTATTTCGTCTTCTTGATGATTTAATTAATGACAAAATTGATGTGGAAGAATTCAAAAACCTGATCCGAATTTCTCCAAACATTTAGCCTCAGACTCTAAAAAATGATGTTTTTGTTGTTTGCAGTGAGAAGAAATAATTTTTCAATGCAAGTTCATGGTTACCTCTACTGAATCTTTGCCCACATTCTGCAATATCACTTGAAAACATCAAATTAAATCTAAAAAAGATGCTTTTTAGAGCTCTGAAATCCTTTCTTGTAACTGCTTCAATCAAAGGGGAGCACCTCAGTTGTCCTAAATGGGGTTGTGCTGAGTTACATCATTCTTCAACATTTATTCTTGTAATTGAGAAATACAAGAGATATTTTAGTTTGAGAAAGGAGTCGATCAAGCAAGAACGACTTTCAAAAACTTTTCTGGAGCAGGTGGGTAGTTGGAAAGAAAGGAGAACAATCAAAAAGAAAGGAAAATAATAAAAAAGAAAATAGAGCCCAGATACTTTTAGCTGTGTGTATCCTTTGAAGGCATCCTTGCCCAATCTACACCTCCAAACCTGCAGTTCCTGACTTCAGCCTCAGTGGAGAATTTCCACTCCTCCTCTTTCAGGTGCATTATCAATCTCTCCTGTACATGATTGATTTCATTTACAAGGCCAGGGCTAAAATGATGACTGATGATCCAACGCTCTTGAAAATATTTCATCTGCTAATGAAAACATCACAAATTTTTTGCCTTATGAAATATAACACGAAGTGGTAAAAGGGAAAATCAGAAATTGCTAAATTTAGTGTCCTTAACACAAAACAAACAAACAACAAAAAAGGGCAACAGATGAAGATAAATCTTCCTGCGGAAGATTAAACAAACCATGATAAAAAATTCCATCAGGCAGTTCCAATTCACGAATTACCTTTCTCCACACGAAGCCCGTGGGGAAGGAGCAGCAGTGAGGATTGCTGAGCTGGTTGCTTACCTGACTTGTTCTTGCACTCGATGTCGTAGCCGGTGATGGGGCTGTTGCCGTCGAAGCCCATGGTCCACCTGAGGGCGATGCTCCGAGCTCTCACCTCCCGGATCTCTATCTCGGGGGGGTCGGGGGGTTCTGGGCAAACACACACAGAGCTCTGCTCAGAACAGACCCCACCCCCTGATCGGGGTCACACCAGGCAGTGTGGCTCGGGCTCAGCCCTCCTGGCACTTCTCTGGGCACTCAGTGGGACCCTGTTAGCACCTGCTGGAAGTATCAACACTTTGCAACTCAGAGTCACTGCTGTAATCTTGAATACTGGCTCCTCTTTAGCCTTTTTGTTTGCGTTTCCTTAAAATCACTCCAGCTTGGACTTTCATGCTGGAACAGATGTTTTACCCCAAAAACCATGTTTCCCTGATACTTCTGTCAGTGATTTTACACAAAACATGTTCACAGAAATATGAGTACTTAACTCAAAACTGTTAAATTTGGTGGGGAGAGAGAGTAAAACTTCTGTCTGAGTGTGTTTAAAAGTCTTAGTTTAATACCAGTATATTTTCATAAAATCGCTCTAAAATCCTCTTTCTGCCTCTGAAGTTAATGCTGTAAATAACCAGCACCCAGACCCATTCTAATGCCCCCTTAAATTGTCATTTTAGATGAGCAGTGGTGGAACTGGGAACCTGTCCCCAAATTCCACCTGATTTTTTCAACAGGGCTGCCTTAGGCATCCTCTGGAATCTGCTGCTGCTTGGAATCAAGGGCAGGGAGAGAGAAATCTGCAGGTTGTGGGAATTTGTTGTGTGCAGTGGCACAGGAGGAGGAACCAGCAGCACACAGGAACGAGCAGTGGCCACTGGCTGAGTCCTGCCTGTGCTCTGCATCTCAAATATTGTCACCTCAGCCTCTCCAGGACTCGCAGTTTCTGCCCTGTGGGAGGGGAACCCCAGCACCAGGCAACATAAATTCCTAGAGTTCGGATCGTGCAAACTGCTCACAATTTATTTTGACTGATTAAACTTGAAATATTTTGCTTGAAGTTCCACAGTAGGTTTAACATTTCTCTAGAGATGAAGTGAAATCAGTTTTGTTTTATTTCAGATGTGGGTTTGAAGCACATTTGTTCTTTAAAATCGAATGCAACTTGCTCTACCTCAGTCCTCCATATCTAGTCCTTACTGAAGATATTCGTATTAAATATCATTGGCAATTGTCAATTACTGTATTTAAGAAAAAAAATCTAATTAATTTGTACATATCTAGAAAGACTCAAGCTTATCTTTTATTTTGATTTCATCTGTGATGCTGGAAAATGAAAGACTAAGAATCTTAATGCAGCTCCTCATTTCTTTGATAACGATGCACACATTTAATTAGGAATCAGAACCTCCCTCCCCCCAGCAGATTTCTACACTTCCTGTCCTACAGTAGGTGTGGGTTTTATTTTCCCTTGTGTTGTCCTCTCCCTACCTTGCACAGTGAGCTGAATTATTCCACGATCCTCCCCGTAAGAATTGATGGCGTGGCAGGAAAAGAAGCCAGAATCTTCACGCACAGTTGGCAGAATCTATAGGAGGTTGGAAGAGAGGTGATGGATTGAACAGCAGGCAGAGAAAACAAACCAACAGCTTGTCTGTGTGGCGCAAGAAAAATCGTGCAGACTGTTCTCCCTGACAGCAATAAATAGACACTGCAGGTTACACACATGCATTTGCACAGGAAAGCTCCCAAAATACATTCATTTGCACAGGGAAGCTTTGAGATTATCAAAGCCAGCAGCACCTGGGCTGAGGACACAGGCTACCTGCCCTACACGTGTAGTCAGGAGCTGGAGCTCCACCTATTCCTGCAGCTTCTCCTTGGGAGCCTTGTTTCCAGTTCCTCGTGAGTTTGCCAAGTGTTTAACTGTTGGCTGAAAGTTGCCATACAAAATGGTGCCTCCCGCTGCCTCCAAATTTTTTCCGGCTATTTCTGAAAACAACTCAAGTGGCTGAAGTCTGTGTGGAGGAAATAAAGGTTCAAACCCTGGTGGTGAACCCTGTAGCGTTCAGCATGGTGCCTCATAATAAAGTTTAGTGTGGTCTTTCTTTTCAACTTGTTGTTTAATAGTGAGGAAATTTATATTTAATATTTACAAACATGATCACAATGATATTTTTCTACAGGACCACTGTTTCATTCAAGGTATGATAAGGAAAGAATTTTTGTTTTTAAATGAGCAGATACTTGAAATACCATTTCCTTCTCATTGTTCAGTGTGCTGCCCTGCAGTTTATTTACTGCACACAGGTTCAAGCTGTTCCCTGAAAACCGACATTCATTTTCTCACAGCATTTTCTGTGAATTCACCCATTCCAGGAACACGAGTGAATTTATTTTCATCAGCCCTGGCACCATGAAGAGCATTGCCACCATTTCGTGTAGGGGATTAAGGAACCAGATGTATGGTAACGTTTGTGGCTGCTTGACAAGTTGAGCCATGGAAACTCCACGTGCTCTTTATTCCTCAGCAAAAGCCAGGTGATGTGAGCACGACTCCCAGTCACCACTGGTTAAGATAAATGGATTAATTTCCCATTTGCTGCAAGGAAATTGGAGAGTTATCAGCTGAGATGTGGCAACTTGTCAAGCTGTGTTCACTTGCACGTGTGGCTGAGTTTTGAGACTGGGAAACAAAACTTTACAGAGTCCAGTTTGAGATCTGTAGGGCCTTTTCCCCCTTCCCTCAGAGTCCTGAGCAATAAATAGCCTTTCACTGAGTTCAGCTGCACCAGGAGGGCTTAGTGCTTCTGCAGGTCAGAACCCAAGTGCCCAGAGAACAGAGAGTTACTGGCCACCTGTGAAGAGTTTGGTCTCAAAGATCAGCTTTGCATCACACAGTGCCATTCAGTACTCAACCCTAATTCAGCCCCTGAGAAAATCCAAGTCCTGCTGAAAAAATCAGGGGTCCTGCTGAAAAAACAAAAGCTGAGTACACCACTAAAGATCACATCATCATGTGAAAGCACTGAGTTCAAAGCTTCAGAGACAGCCTTTACTTGGCATTTTCTACTTTTTGGGGTGTTTTATCTCTCAGGAGTGGAAGGTTTTGTATGCAGATGGATGTAAAACACTATTGCTGTACACAGCTGCTTCACAAGAGAGCTCTCCAAGCAGGTTTCCAGCCTTCCAAATAGAAATACTGTGCATCCAGGGGTTATCTTATTAAAGTCAGTAAGAAGAATGACGGCAGAGAGGCCTAGGGGTCTATCCTATAACTAAATATTATTTGTATCACAAAAGCACTAACAGGAACAAAGTCACACACAGAATTTATTCTTCCACGTCCAAATCAATGACAAAGTTCCCTCACACAGAGCAAACTCGGAATTTTACTGGATACCATCCAGCACAGTTTTTGGCTGGTAAAGAAAGAAATCTTTCATAAGAGTTACCCTAGAATTTAGACAATAACCACAGAGATAGAGAATTAGTCCCTGGGGCATGATAAATACACTTTTTAAATGTGACTAAAAATGGATAATCAAAATTTTTAAGTGACAATTGAAATTATTTTTTTTCTTGGAAGATTCTTCTATATTTCATAAAGGCACATGTAAATACCACCCTGGATCCAATGACTCACCCAACTTTATAAAGTGGTCTCACAAGCCCCACCGAGTGAAAGGGAGGGAGAAGAGCACTTTAAAAGGGCAGCATTTTTATCTCAAACCAGTCTAGTGATTTTGGTGAGAATAAGTGGGACACACACCAGAACTTGAGTCAGATATTTGCCAGAGCTTATCAGTGTTTACTCAAACTGGTCTGGGGAACGACAGGCTAAGGCATGAGCCACGCTGCTGCTGAGGCAGAAAGGATGGAGGGTTGAGCCTGGCTCACTCTCTTGCTGCCTCTGGAGTATAGTGAGATGGAATTCTTCATGAGGGAGGGAATGCAGAGGTTTCCTCTCCCTCCTCTTGCTGCCAGCTCTCCACAGCATGCACAGAGCAAGTGCTGGCGCTCCGCTGTTGTCAGGCAGAGCCGGCCCTGCACCTGAATCAAAACCAAACCAAGCACACCTTGACATATCTGGATGCTTTGGGGGCCAGTTTGTTTTCTTACCTGCAGGGTAGAGATCACTTCATCCCCAACTTCCTTGGTGGACACAAGGTAACGGGACATTTCGGGGTTGATGATCCGGTCTTCCTTCTCCCAGCGGACTATGATGGGTTTCTCTCCATGTGCCGTGCAGCTCATCTCCTTCTTCTGGCCTTGAGTTGCCAGGGTGGTGTTTGGGTAGGAAGTTATCATAGCTGGAACTGGAAACAGACAAAACAAAACAAAACAAGGTTGTTCCTCAGTGAGCTGGGAGGTCTGATGATACAAGACCTTCAGGCTGTGTCTCACCCAGCTTGTCCATATCCGGCCAGAGCGACATCAATGTGGAAAAGTGTTTTACTGCCATTCCTGTGTAAGAGAAGTGATGGGCCTCAGAGGGAACTTAGCAGAAAGGAGTTGAAGTGGACAATGGAAGGTGTGACTCCAAAGGCAGCCTCTCTTCATTTGTTTTGCTGCTCACAGGGTGACTTGCAACATAATTCAATATTCAATATTCACAGCACATAAAGGGAGTTTAATAGGCATTCAGGTATGTGGACAATAAAGAACTGATAAAAATGTCTGCTTCTTTCTGATGAGCTGCTGTTCTACTTGCTGACTGTTATATGTTTTACCAGCCTGTGTGACAGTAATGATCTATCAAAATGAGGGCTCAATTAAACCAGGAGCTGCACAAAATTAAAAGAAAGGCTCTGCACCAAGGAGCTTACAGACCATGGATGTGTTGAGTGTGTAGCTGAACTGTACTGAACTGAAAGTATAATTAAACTGACAATAAACCTAGCTGGATTCGAATTTTTATTGTACTCAGACGGTATTTGCAGAACAGTTTGGACATATCTGTCAACTTCATTAACCATTCTTTAAAAAAGGGCTTAAATTTTAATGTTGAAAAAAGCACTCTCTTCTTAGCAAGAACAGTCTTAAACCCTAAGTATTTTTGTGTTTTGGAATTAACATTTTCTGCAAACAAGAAGAAAAAAAATCCTTGGAGTGTTTTATTGCAAACCCCAAACATGACACCTTTGAAACAGGACGGTCTCTTTGGTGTCCTTTGCTGTCCTTTCCTCCCCACATGGTTTGTCCACCTATAAATGATACCTGGATTTCTGTCCCTAGAAAGAATCAAAGCCCACGAGTCTTTCAGTTGAGGCCCAGGAGAAGCTGGAAAGCCCTGGACAGCACACAGAGCTGTTCTTTCAGAATAAATCTGTCCACTCCCCTAAAGCATGTGGGGCATCAGCCATCCCTTCCCTAAGCTCCTGCCTCCTGCAGTAGCCCCAGTCCCTTGTTTTTATGCATGAACAGTTACTTCTCCTCATCAGAACTCACTCCTTTCATCTGAGCTGCTCTGGATCCCTGTTTTAATTAGATGATATTGGCAGAGGATCTGATTTGAGGCTTTCCCCTTGCATAGGTTGTGTTTGTTGCCACACAGCAGAATAAAAATCCCGATTTAAATGAATTAGTTTAATTACCATCCCGTAATGTTAATGCTTGGTGGCATGACCTTTTCACATGCCAGAGCTGTTAATGCTTGGATATGACAATATGTCAGGATGCAGCCCTTTCTGTTCAAAGGCTTCCTGAACCAAACCAAACTGACCTGGAGATTTACAGGGCCTGTGGAGCTGTGGGTTTGAGTTACCAATGGGATCTAATTCCAGGAGGAACTCTGAGAAAGGCCTTGTGTGAGTGCATTAGTGATGAGGTACATCTTGTTTCACTGTTTGGGTATTAGGTACTTATCCATTTTGTCCAGGAGGAGCATTTGAAGAGAAGTTATGAATAATCAAAATAGAAAATTAGGATGATTCCATATTCCAGAGAATGGAAATAGCCTCAGTTTCATCTGGTGTGTGCCCATGTACCCACAAGGAGGTTACTTTGAGAAAGTTGTTTTTTTGTGGCCATCTGCTTGTTCCTCCAAACCCAGAGCAACCAGGGCTATGCAGGATCACAGAATCACTGAGGCTGGAAAAGCCCTCCCAGCCCACTGAGTCCCAGCTGTGCCCAATGCCCACCTTGTCCCCAGCCCAAAACACTGAGTGCCACCTCCAGGCCTTCCCTGGACACCTCCAGGGATGGGCACTCCACCACCTCCCAATGCTTGTCAGGGCTTTCCATGAAGAAATTCTTCCTGGATTTCTTCCTGAAATAGTCCCATACATCCTTCTATGCATTTTGTTCAGTAGGAGACCCAGTTCAAAGGAGTGCCAGGCTGTTAAGGAGTCCACATCACCATCATCAGCTTATGCCACCACCTTTCTTCCTTCCACAATGTCCCCATTCCTCTGCACATCTCTCTCCCCTCAGCACAACATGCTCCAGTGCCCTTCACCTCTCCCTCTTTTCTTCCTGCTGCAACCTCCTCGTGTTCTCACATGCACCTTTATATTTTCCTCCTCCAGCCTCATTCCCCATCCCTAATTAAATCAGCCAACCTCCCAGGACACCTAAAGGGTTTTCCCTGCAGCACTGCTCCTCCTTCCCATCAGCACCTCCTCCTTGGAGTTTCCCTGGTGATGATAAAAATGATCTGAGCCCATGCAGGAGATGAGGGATGAGGGGGTTTTTCCCTCCCCACGTGGTGCCTGAGCTCCTGGGGTGCCTTTGCTTCCACCTGGGAGTGCTCAGCATTCCCAGCAGGTGAGCCTTGCCTGGCAGGTCCACCCTCCTCCTGCTTCACGGGCAGGAGCACACAGAAAATGGGACATCCAGGCTTGGAGTGAAATCCCAGAGACATCCAGGAGCCTGTCCCAGGGATCCTGCCTCACTTTTCACCTGTGCTGGGTGTCAGTGCCAAACCAAACTCCATGACTCCCTATCTTGCTTCTAAAAAGCACAGGCTACCTTGCAAAGCTCATTTTTCCCCCCAACAAACTTTCTTAATAAGAGCAGCATAAAAACATGTAAAGAAAGATGACTTTATTCCTCAGATACAGCTTTATCCCTGCTTATCCTTCCCTTCTTCTCACATAATCTTCCCCACAGATTCCTTATTGCCATAGCAATGCCTCACAGCTAGATATTTCCCCTTCCTCCAAAGCTGATTTTTTACTCTTCACAATTTATCTCCAATGATCCTAAACCATAAGCTCTTCTTTTTATCTTCCTCTATGTCAAAAGATTTCTGGTAACAAAGCCACATTCCCAAGGATATTTTAGGCAACGTATTTCTTCATCCTCCAACTATCTTTAATCAAATTACTGATGCAAATAACTGAGATAAATATGCTGGTTCTTTACTGACAAAATAATCTAGAAAACTGTAAATAAGCTAAATCTGCACTACATATGCATGAGATATTCTCTTAGGATGTCTTAAAAATAAGTGAAGGCATTTAGAAATGTATCAAGATGATTCAGATGCCATATTAAGTGATTCTGTGTTTTATATCTCTTCAGATGTGCATTATACAGACACATAATTATATATTTTTATATACATATATTTATAGAAGAGAATTTTGGAAGGGAAGGGAAGGGCATGTTGCTGTGCAGGTTCAAGGAATGGGCATTGTCATGTTCCACAATTCTGGAATAGTTTCACCATGGGATAAATAAATGCAATTCTGGTTTTTTGGGTGGGTTGGCCATGTCTTTGATCTGTGTAGTGCTGGGTACAGTTAGAGGTCTATTGGCCAAAACTGGACAAAGTAGAAACTACAATTTATAAATCATGGCAATTTCTATTTTCAAGGTATGCATCTCTCTGCCAGCAGCATTAATCCAGGTTTCTCTGTTTAGAGTTGGGCTTTCTTTTGGAAAGCTGATTTATTTTTCTGCTTTTCAACCCATTGTTTTCCCCTTTCTTCATGGCAACTCAGTAAGAAATAATTTAAAAATATTTAATCATATTATTATTAAATTATTAAACCATTATTTATTATAGCACTAAATATTATCGCATATCAAAATATTAGATTATATAATCATTATTAATTAGCAATTATATTGTTTGTTAATATAATGATTGCTTCATGGTAGTAACAATTTCATCATTAAAATCAAAGTGCATAATTCAGTAGTTAGGGTTATACTTAAGAATTGTGGAAGTGGCTCAGACAAAACAAGAACTTTTCGTCCTACTCTTGAAGAAAATTGAATCTGGGCCTTTCCTAAGATTCAGTAAAAATTACTTAATATGACTTATTTTTCTCTGCTGCTGCTGAGTGTTCTATCAGGAACTGAGTGCAAATAAAAGTGAAAATGTGTAATTACCTTGATAAAGAGCAGTCTCATTATCCAGAATAACATGACTGTAGGAAGTTGGGTATAGCTTGTGAAGGGTATCAGAAATTTTTGAATCCTTTTAGAATAAATCTTCATGAATTAATAGAAAAGAAAAATTCATATCAATTAAAAAAATTATGTAGAGAGCTGGGAGGGAGAGAGGGAGGGAGGGAGGTATTTTTTCTCTCTTTCAGCTTGTAGATGGAAATAGCCACACTGGAAAAAGCAAATTGAAAATATCTGGTTTTCAGCTTGTAATTACACAATTTAAATTAAATATCCATGTATCAGTCACAAATGATTGTAAGACTGACTGAAGCTCTCAGTATTTTTAAGAATTATGGTCCTTTCTAACCCCAAACCATTCTGGGATTCTGGGATTCTCCAGGTCTGAAGATCTCTGCCCTGGCAGAGTGTTCTCAGATTTTCACTCCACCACTGGGTCATGCTTGAACTGGCCAGCTTGGGGAAATACCTGTGGCCATGAGAGATTCATCTTGCAAACACTGAAAAAATGAATTGAAATTTGAGTTTAACACTAAAGCCAAATTCAGCTGTCCTTTCATGCTGGTCAGCCACAGTGAGAACATTTCTCTCCATGGCAAATGGCATTTTCCTACCTTAGAAATTCCCTCTTCCTTTAGCCACTTTTGCTCAGGCAAAAAAACCCCCATGCAAATAAATTACTGCATTTAAGGCAGCCTAGATATTATACTTTTATTTGTTGATAGATATATTTTTAATTTATTTTCAGATTTAGTAGACTTCCAGGAGTCAGTGAGAGCTTTGCTGAAATTTGTAACTTCAGTTTTCCCTTTCTGATAAAAACCATTTGGCTTTACTTAAGTAGCATCTCTCTGGAACTCAAATGGTGAAGAAAAGGGAATTTTAAATCACTAGGATTTCCCAAACCCTTTAATTTAAACTCATAGTTCCTTGGTAAAAGTCTAGCCTGTTCAGCAGGTGAAAATCATTCTCTTAATCCTCATCTTCAGGAGATGCCCAAGATTAGGAAAAAAATTCTGTGTCTCAAATGGTCAAAGAAATATGTAAACACAAAAGCATCTCATTTTTATGTATAAAAGTTATTATATAT
>VZRX01017738.1:28901-49537 GCA_013398075.1 Notiomystis cincta | reverse complement strand
CGATTTCAAGTTTGTTTTTTTTTTTTTTTCAGAAATGCATACATTTTGAGGTCTTTTTGTTCCACACCTTGAAAGGCCATAACATTTTGGCCAGGCTGCTAAGGCCTGTGGATCTTGCACCAAAAAAATTAAAATTCCTCATTTAGCAATGACCATCTGTGGCCAGAGCTAGTCTGGTTCTAAATACCCTCTCTGAATGCTTGAGCACTCTGAACCTTTTCCCCAGTAGCAGAACAGAAGGAGGAACAGGATAAACCTTAATATCTATTCATCACCAAATAAGCAGCACACATCCTATATATTCTGAGAATATCCTTCAAACTTTATTACATGAAAGCAGACCTGTTTCCAAGCTAGCCCAAGCTATGGAAACTGGTGTGGAAGTATACTGTGCGAGGCTTTATTCATTTCCAGAAGGAGAAAATCATAGCTTATTTTACAATAAAATTTTACAATTTTACAAACTGTGTGTCTTCATTAACTGTCTGTTCATAAGAAGAGAGCATTAATTATAAGGCCTGTTCCTGCAACCTCTGTAAGTGCCTGCCATGCTTATCTCCATGTACAACAGTAATAACAGTAATACTTGCTTACCTTAACTGTTTCTTGCCAGTGTATGTTGCTCTTGTTCATCAGGTCGTGGTAAGCTTCTAACTGGGATTTCAGACACTTCATTCTCTCACTATAATGTTTCTTTATAGTAGTTATAGTCTCCTCCTTTATAACAAAATATTATTGAGAAAATAAATAATGAACGAGAGAACAGAAAGTCAGGCACGATAAAGAAAACAGTTTCCACATCAGGTTCTCTTTATACTCTTCATTCAATATTTTTTATTGTTTGCAAACAATATTTATTTATTCTTGATCACAAGAGGTTTGTACTATCAGTCATTACAGACTTCAAGCAAAACTTACTTCTAAAATAATATATTTTATGTATTTTTCTGCAGAAATAAAACCCAAAGCCTTTCTGAGAGCAGATCAGAATTAATTTACCCAAGCACAGCTAAGCAATTTTAAAGAAGTTAAAATGAATTCAGATAGGGAGAGTTTGGAAGTAGCATAAAAAAAACCCCCACATAGCAACCAGAATGAGAGTGATTCCGTGAAGTAAGATCATAACAGTCTCTGTGTTTGCATCACTGCTCAGCAGGCTGTTGTGTCTTGCTATGCATCTGTGTTCTTCCCTGTCCTCCTTCTCTTCCCTGAGGGATCTGGAGTCAGTTGAAAGTGGGAGATGTGGCTGTGGCAGGGCCACCCTCCTGCCAAAGCTCAGAAATGGATTTACACTGGTATTACCATGCTGGTGGTGCAGATGTGGCAGCCTGGGAATGAGATGAACTCCTGTTCTCTGCCAAACGGTGCCTAGCCTTGGTACACTACACATAGGAAATCCTCTTGATTTTACCTGACAGTCAGAGGAATTTGTTCACTTCCCCTTGGTGGCTGGCTTTAGAGGAATTTCTGGGTCTCCTCTTTCTGTCTGCCCAGGGTAATTTTTAATTGTATGGAAAGGATTCCTCTTCATAGGAACTAAGTGCCTGCCTTACTCTGGGTTGGAAAAGGAGAATGATGTGACAAATAGAAAGGTGAAGCTGTAAATGCAAGAAAATTTTCCAGAACAGAGTAGCCAAAGATGTTGTAGGTAATTCCATCTTTTTGGGAGAATTATTCACTAATGGAATGCAGGAATGCTTCCAGTAAGGAAAGAGAGGTATTGTGGAGTTTTGGTCACAGGAATGGCACCTCTGGATCCTTACTGTCACCTTGAAGGAGTTTACAGGTGAAGAGATTCTGCTATTCTGTAAACTACACTGACAAAATATTGCAAGGCTAAAGCCAAGCTAAGTAAAAGGAGACGAAAAATACCCACAGAAAAAATAAAAAAGGCCATAGAAGCAATAAAGCCTGGCACAGCCCTTTACAATGCAGCCTTCTTGAGAGGCAAAATCTACAGAAATGCAAATGTTGTAATCAAGGTGTCAGTCCCAACAGGAAGGTGTTGTTTAAGAGAAAATTTTAGTAACAAACAAATTTTAGAAAAATCTCTGCCATTGTGCCAGACAAAAAGTAAAAGCAGACTTCACAAAGCTGTAAGGTAAAATACACTTTGAGATACACTGATGTGATTTACAGACACTAAAAATGGTGCATGAATGGAGATATAATTGTGAATGAAGTGGGTTTTTTCCTTCTCCACCACTTTGATTAATGGTCAATGGTCCTAATACTCCAGAATAATTACCTGCTTTTCTTTCCTGATATCGTCCAGTTTTCTGATGATCTTCATGTGTCTGTTTTTCATTTGCTGCATGTCTTCTACAATCTGTAGAAGATGAAGGAAATTATAAACTCAGACCACTAGCAACTCCAGTTGTAGTGAACCAGAGATAGTCAGTAGAAGTGCAGGCCAAAGCTTTCAGGCTTCAGTAATAGAAAATATGTTATGCTATTGAATAAAAGCCTGTGAATAACTTGAAATGGATTTTCTCTTTTGGTCCTAGCATTGCACCTCCACTTCTTCCTTTTTAATGTTGTGATCTAAATAGAAAATGGAAAATATAGTAATTATAATAATTGTAAAGTTCTTGAAAAAAAAGAATAGCATTGTGAGGCCCGTAACTGGGAAAAAACAGAAGCAGTGGGGACGATTGCATTTTTGCATTTAAGAGTTAGAAAAACAAAGTGATTACGGAATACTGTCTATTTTATTTTATATTTCACTAAAATAATTTGAAATCCTACAAAAATTGATATAACTTTAAGGTACACTGCATTTTTAATGACTAATAAAAACAGACAGATGGATAAATTGAGCATTTTCCTTGAAAATTAATAATTTAAGCTTTAAATTGCATCAGGTTCCTTAATGAATCTCTTTAATTCATTTTGTTTCTCATTCAATTCATGATAGCCACAAAAGAAAAATTCCACCAGCTTCTATCCTAGCTTCTGCTGTCCACCTTTTTTTTTGGCATACTTGTCTGGTAGCTGCAATGCCAAATTGCACCTACAGCACTGACACGTGAATGAGAGTAACAGAAACTGCTCAGTCAATTACAGCAGTCATGAACATGATCATATGTAAATTCCAAAAATCTAGAATTATTCCAGAGATTTCCTTGGTTTCAGTTCTTCATTTAAGCTTCACATGATGCAGGTTCTGCTGACAAATTAAAACAAAAATAATAAAACTAAAACAAAACCAGTAAAATCTCAGATTATTTGTTGTGGCTGATGCATTATTTGAAAATAGTTGTGATTGTTAGCATGGATCTAGGCTGACAGATTAAATCCTTATGAATATTTACAAGATGTTCCATAACTTAAAAATGGTTAAATAGAAAATCAAAACTTGTTCTAGTTTCTGGCACCAAAAATACTCTAACAGCAAAAAAACCCTCACAAAATCTTCCAGTCAAATACCACTTCCAGCAATCAGGAATTATGATGAGAAATAGATAAGAAGGCAAGAATTTCCTCCAAACACAGTTACAAAGGAGGTTTTATCTTTAGAAACTGCCTGAGATTGGCATTTAAGCAACCTAAATCTGATCGAAGCTAAGATGGAACTTCAATATTAATATTTGCGTTGTTATATCAATGTTCAAATTTTAACTGCAGGCTGCCAAATGCAGATCAAAAACTCAACCTACTGGGCAAAAGGATTGTGTGAATTGAGTTCAACTGCATAATCACTGCAATGACAGTGAGTATGACAATTCATCCAGCTTATCCTAAGAAGAGAGACTCATTATTAAACAGTCAATTTTTAAAATATTGTGAACTATTCAGTCATTGAGGGCTTTCTTTGAGGGAAGGGGATGTTTGCTTTTTGTGTTTTTACCTTGATGATATGCAGTGTAGCTAAGCTGTAGGGAATATATGGTACTTCCTTAGTTGTACATTCCTCCAACTCAGTTGCTTTGTGATCAGCATCAGAACAAACTCCAGATGTGGTAAAATGATCTAGTGCAAAACAAAATTTAACTTATTAACTAAAATGCACTGCAACTTCACACCTACACATTACATTTTAAGTTTTTTATTAGAGACATCAACTATCTTTTAAAAAATTTTTTTCTGATAACAAAATAGGCTCCTGGGAGGGGAAACACAGCAACTCTGGCTTTGATCTCTGGACACCAACATGCAAACTTATGTTTCACATTTACTTGTTCCTGAATACTATGATAGTCATTCCTTACATATATTTATGTAAGCAAAACTAAAAATTAAAAATCAGATTAAAAAAAAATTAAAAAGCCAGAAACACGTTGCCTCTTAAAAAGCAACTAAGAGGTCATTTTACACCTTTGGAAACTACATTTTACAAGTTATTTCATAGACCCATTTTTTTATCATCATACGATATATATTTTAATTTTTTTCTAATCTTCCATTTTGTTAAATAAGAATGTAATATTACTTTTCTTCCCCCAATCAGATTGCTCTGGCTTAACAGAGTAGCTGACTTCCTACAGGAAAATTATTTTAATTATCACAATTCTCAACCCAGTATCATAATTAACTAACAGAAATATAAGTTCAAAAATACTGATTACCTAGAATATAGAGCTAAGCTAAAGAATTTTGTTTGAAAATCCAAGCAACACAGCTTCAGTCAGAGCTCCCATACAAGGGGGGAAAAAAAGAACAAACCTCCTCATTTTTATAATGTATTATGTGTTCTAGAAAGCAAGAATAATACTTGCTTTGTAAATATACCTTTTTCTGGAGTTCTGTCTTCACTCCATCCAATCAGGGAATTCAGAAATGACCACTTGTTTATATTCATTCCAAGCTTGTGCAACCATGAGTTTCCCTCTCCATCTGTTAACAAAATTCAGGAGCTAAAATACTGTGAAAATCACTGACATTCTTGCACTGATTCTCTTTGGACAAAAAGTGTTTTAAGTAATTAAAAGGGATATAAAATATGAGAGACTGGGAAGTAATTGGGAAAACCAGAAATATAAGAAGGATATGTGAAGACTTGTGTGAGACTTGAATTTTTACCTGATCCTGAAAATAGAGATATTGTAGGCAAAGTCTATATTCTGGACTTCTTTCTCATCTTCTGTCAGAATGTTTTCAAAATGTTATTTTGAAAAATTACAAAATAAACTGAATTTTGCCTAGCATCTTGGAAAATGTGTGTGTTAAGAGATGGGTCTGCATCACATTGTTACATGAGGCATGTCTGATTCAGGCTGATTTGTGAGCACTCTGGATGCATGCAATGCTCCTGCTGAGAGAAAACCAAGCAACAACACCTTCAGGTTCTGGTGTGAAAAGAGAAAAAAGCCACTGAAAGGAGTCCTCTGGCTCTTTGAATTGGTCAAAGCAATTATCAGAAATTAAGAAATTTAGTGCACTGGGGACATTTTAAATTCCTAACACAATTCTCATTTAGTTACACACTGTGCTTATTTTATACTAACAAATACCTGACTCTGCATGTTGCTTTTACTCGCTGCACTGTAAGTGGATGCACCATTTTAAAATACAGCTGTCCAGCTACTAGATGGATCATCACATAAGCCATAAAAGTCTTGCTTTTCAAGATCCAATTTTGGTGATTTACAAAATACAAAACTAAAATACATGTTGAAAAGAGTGCCCTTGGTTCGAGCTATTCTTATTTTCTGAATTCATTCTTTTAATCGCTATACATTACATATATATTATACATATATAAAAATATCAGCTTTCGTTCCGTGAATTATGTCATCAAAGGACACAAAATCTCTATAGAACAGTTGCTTTTTAAAATACTTGACCTCTTGCACCTACTGTCCTTTTGGTTCACATTTTGTTTTCTTTCTGCCATCTTGGAGATTCTTAGCAGCCTTTCACTTCACAGAATGCTACTTTAGGCAAAATTAGCAACTTGTACATCAATGCTTACAGTCCAAGAGCATAGGGTATATTTTTTCTTTAGGATAAAGATTAATTAGGCATCCACATTTCATTTCTGACTTTAAAAAAACATTTTTATGTCACGTAGTGATGCGACTGCAAAGTTTGTCTTTAATCTAGACAGACCATTGGGAGGATAAATATTTGAAACTCCAACTGGTTAATTAATGAAAGCTAAAATCAGTCTAAATATCTTCTTTTTAACTTAGCATTTCACAGAGCATGTGACTGTCAAAGCTCCTTCCCATCCCTTTTCACAGCTCATTCTTGTGAATTAGCTGACACAGAGCCCTGTGGCGTGGCAGGGATGAGACATCTGTACCAGTTCTTTCCATTCCTTTCCAGTGCCTCCCACCAGACTGCTCTCAAGGGGCACTCTGGCTACCACAGTGTCACTCCTTCAGAACCTATGGCTCCTCAAACCAGAGGTGTCTCCTTTCTCAGGTTACAACTGCCATGAAAGCAACCAGCACTCTCTGGGCAGCCACATCACTATTTCTGAGTAACTACAACTGCACTTTCTGACAGGTTTCAGAGAGATTGCACACTTTGTTTTAGAAGTTACAGGCGTAGACCACATAAAAAATCTAGTCCTGTTATGATTTACTTTAGTTTGAACAGGTACAAAAAGGCACTATGCATCTGTTGTACACGAGGAGCTTGAAGACCATGTCCATAAGCTCTAAACTGAATTATGATGGGAATCCTGGCACATGATCCACAGTGACTTTTATCTATATTTGAGGTATTTCAGCACTGATGACAACGTGGGTGATGTCGTTTATGCAGTTGTGCTTCTGTGACACTCCAGCGCAGATACTGCCACCACCTTTTTTGGAAAGCAGTGAAGCACAATCCCGTTGTGAACATCCGAGTCACAGCTGCTACTTACCCTCCTCAGGTGTGTCTTCCACCAGCACACTTTCAATCACACATGAAGGGTGCTCCTGTGTGTCCTCTGAACAGTCAGTAACACTGCCTGGCAGGGGAGCAGGGGACTGCAGGGTGCTCTGTGCTTTAGTGCCAGGGTCACGTCGTACGGAATCCTTGGGGACCTGCCAGCCTGGAAGGTCAACGCTCTGCACCCACGCTTCTGAAAAAGGAGAAGCATAATTGTTTTTTAATAGAATGCTAGGAGAAGGCATTCAGTTGAGGGTCTTAAAAACAAATTTTGTGAAACAAGACCAGATTTGTACTATCTCATCCCAAAATGTATTTAATATCAAAGTACTGCAAACTGTCAGCAGTTTAATTAAACCTGGGTGACTTTCTTAGAAACTGATCAGAGCAAACCTTTAGTTTTGGGTCTTTCCGTCTTTTTGGAAATCTAACATGATTTGGTGATTTAAACTTGGTTTGTCTGTCAGATTTAGCTGAATTAATAAAGCTGAATGAAATAAAGTAGTCAGAATTCACCATCTATCCTGAATAAAATCTGTCAAGTCTCATGCAGCTTCCATCCAAAACACATCTCAAACACACTTCTCAATGCATAACTCTTGGCCAGCTTTTGTATCTGGATATCTCTAAGGTATTTGATCTCTTTTTATGATCAATTTCTGTTTCCCCAGAAAAAGGTTTTCTTGATGAATTTTAAAGAAACCAAAGATACTTATAGGTGAAAATTCTTCTTTTTTTCTTTTTTTTTTTTTTTTAATATCTTGCCAATCTTCTAAATTCCATAGAGAAATGTGCTGCTTTTCTAGCTCTTCAATGTTTATGGAACAGCCAAGAGGAAAATGAATACTTGATTCTGAACATGAAATACAAACGATAGGCTTTTGGGAAGCAATTAGAGCACATGCACAGGAATGAAAATGTAGATTACTATAAGTTCAACCACTGAACTCATGCCATTGCAGTGATTTCAGCTATCTGGCTAGGGGTGTCAGCACTGCGACTTGCTCACTGCATGTCAGCATTGGACAAAAAGTGCTAAAGCCTTTAAAAACTTGGCTTATGCTCACTCAAAAGACCTGAAAACTACATTTGCAGAAGTAAAACGGTCATAAAGAACAATGGTGGCAGCAAAGTTATTACTGAAATGGCCATGGACCAGCTGAAGTCCTACACAGCTAGTGAAGCTGACGGAATGCTTTCATATGGTAGATTGAGAAATGCAGCTCAGAAATGCAGTACAACAAAGATCAGTCTGCTTTAACTAATCCTTCCCTCCCACTATCACCACAGTTTGAAACTTTTCCTATGTTTTCTTGATCAATTTAGTAAGTAGCCCTACCCAAAGAAGTCGCATAAGAATATGTTGCTAGACTGATACCAGTTTCTGCTGTGGTTTAAGCCTGTCCAGCAGCTCAGACCCATGCAGCTGCTTCCTCACTCCCCCACGGTGATGGGTGAGTGCATCAGAAGGATAAAAGTGATAAAAATCATGGGCTGAGTTAGAGAGACTTTAACAAGCAAAGCAAAGAGCAAGCAAAGAAAAACATAATAAGGAATTAATTTACTATTTCCCATTTGCAAGTCAATGTTTAGTAATCTACAGGAAAACAGAGCTCCATCACATATAATTGTTACTCAAAAGACAAATTCTGTAACTCACAAAATCCTTTCTTTTTCCTCTTAACTCTCAGCTTTATTGCAGTGCACAGCATTGTATGGCATGGGATATGCCTTTGGATGGTGTTGAGGTTTACTGATCCCCAGAGCAGTGCCTGCACCAAGACTCTCCTAAACCACACACTGCTCTCTCCTAGTGTAAAACCATTGCTGTTTTAATAACTGTGTGCGGAGAGGCTGTCTGAGAGCAAGTTTCCTTCTCGCTTCTTGTTGCAGGGGTTGCTAGGGACGCGCAGACTCTGCATTGCCCACAGAGCACCCGCAAGCGCCAGGCTCCCCTACAGCGGCATCGGCAGCCGGGCAGAGCCCGTCCCGCCCGCTGCGCTCGGGCGCAAAACAAAGAGCAGCAGGGTGAGAGAGGACTGGTGGGAGTGTCCCTAAAGCGCGGATCATTACAAGAGCCAGAGACAAAGAGAGGGCCACCGCTTCTGACCGTGGGCAGGTCGATGTACAGAGTGTTTCCTCCTTCATCATGTGGCAAACGGAGCATGTGGATAGAGAGCAACTGTTCTCTCAAAGTCCTGACAAGCAAGACCACGTTGTTTCCCTTTGTTACTGACAAAAAAGTGGAAATTGTGACTTTTATCCCTGCTGCTGATCACTCAGAGAAGCAGGAACGTAGCAACATAGATCCATACTAAATACACCTGAGTGGTTGGAAAATGGGCCTTCTGAAGCCTCATCTCTTGTTTGTGTAGGAGTAGTGGCTTCCTCCTATTTACCAACTCTTGCATCGTTTCTGAAGGCCATACCTTCCTCATTAGCACCACATTACATTGGTATCAGCTGGTATCAAGATTCATACCAGGATATCTTTTATAATATCATCTCATCCCCTGAAAGTGATTTAGCAATGAACTCGGACAGTGCATTACAAGTAAAGGCTTGTTTACATTGTTACAAACTACAACTCAGTTATTTTCCAGATGGAAAAACATTATGCAAACGTTTTCTTCTTACTCTGCCTGGCCAAACCACATTTTTATCTCTAACATTCTCAGGTTACACTGCCTCAGTTAACAACCTTGCCCAGTTGTATTGCCCAACAGAGCTGACAATCAAACGTGTTTAACTTGTTACTCTCCAGTGCTGGTGTGAAGGTTAAACAGTCAGTCACGATAGATACGTGTACATATATAATATATTGGCAAGAAGAAGAGAATACATGGCACCTATCACCTCATAAGTTGCCAATATGGAGCAAAACAGCCATGTCAAGAGTTAATATTTCAGCTTGCCACCACAGACAGCAAAGATTTTCTTGCTGTATTTTGTTATCTTTCCTCTTGAAGATAGAAATAAAGGCATGCATTTTGTACTGTAAGTCACAGAGGTGCTGGATAACATGCAAGAATGTAGATTTAATTAACTTTCCTTGGAAAAAGATGTGTGTTCATGTGTCTGTTGATAGACAAAGCGGTTCCTTCATGTTGATTAGGCCTGAGACTCCATGGTGTTCAGTCAGCTGCCTGAGACTACAAAACAGACCACAATGCCCTACTAATGGTGCTGTTCATCTCTAAATCAGACATGGCACGTCAATGTTAATCTTTACTATTGCATTTAAATTTTAAAACAACACTTGGGAACTATGTTTGACATCTGAGGGAAAACTATTTTTACAAACATATGTGAGAAGGCCTAATATTAGGTAAGAGAAGATTGTTCCCTCATGATTTGTGGACAGAATCTTCAGGTTGCATAGCAAAAGCTGTAAATATCCTTCATCTTTTCCTCACACTGCTTTTCAACACCCTGCTTCCTAAGGTGATGCAAGAAAAACCACCCTGAGATTTTGTTACAGGCTTTGCATAACTGCTCATTATTTTTTCAAATATACACCCATGAAAAGCAGTTATAGAATCTGGCCTTTTGCTTTCAGTTATCCTAACCCTAAATGCATACTTAATAAAAGTCTCAAACTATCAATGATTATGGATGCTGAATGTTTTAATTTTTGAGACCCAACCTTGGCTACCTGCTGGCCCTCAAATATGGTCACATCAGGATTTGTATCAGAAAAAAAAAAAAAAAATTATTGTGAATAGTTTGTGAATAGTTTTTGTAGGGGGTAATCTACATAACAAAAATTATTCTAAGAGTACAGGTGCAATTTAAAGACAATTTTAAGGTGTCATGGTTAGGACACATGTTGTCTCTGTGGAAAATCTAGGAAGAAACACACAACTTTTGGCCATATAATTTTTCTTCTTTTGTTGTGACATCATCATCTCTTCTTTGAGGCAGAATCCTCTGGTAAAATTTTTCAGCAAACAGGAGTTGAGATTGTAGGGAAAAAATAAGCAGCAGGGATGTGAGATTTTGAGCAAAGGTCTAAGTTCACAAAAAATAAAACAACAACAACAACAAAACCAGTCCTAAATAAAATAATGGTAGAAAAGAAATTAGGACTTACTTAACCCATTTTTAATCGCTTATTAGTGAAAATGGCTTCTGTTTGAAATCCAATTGAAACTCCTTTTCCTTAAGTTTAAGTTCATTGCTTCCTACAATTAATGATTTTTGAAGATTTCTGAACTCAGTCTTCTGAGATTCTTACAATATTAGACCATCATTCCACTTTTCAGACTTTCACCAGTTCTTTGATAACTCCCTTGAACAATCTCTCTTGTTCATCCTCTAAGACTGCATTTCCTGAAATGACGTGACTATCATGCCTGAAACATGCAGTAACTTGCTGAACTGTGGAAAGACAAGCCTACTTTTCTAAAAAATCACAAACTATTTGTAAAACCTGCAGTGACTTTACTCGGAAGACCTTAATTCATCATACGTTTAAAAATGTTTATGAAGACACATACACAACCTTCCAAATTATCCCTAGCATTTGAACACATATTTCCTAGGTTAGCAAGACAGCTTTTGAAAAGTAATTATTTGTGTTTAAAACTATTCTCACTCATTTGTACTTATCTTTCTTCTGTGTAAACGACTTAGCTCTTTTAGTGTGTATTTCATACGCATGAGCTCTTTTCTTTCCCTGGAAAACAGATGGCTGTCTTCTTCACACTTTGCACTCGACTTATCTGATATAATTGTGGCCTGGCTCCACCCTTCCTCTGTCAATATCTGTGTCATAATGTAGCATACACGAACATTTTCTGCTTTTACTAAACATGTACTAAGTCCCAAATAATTACCTTCATCCATGGTTATCCGTCTGTTTCTCAGTGTTTCCAAAGAGATGAGAGTTAACCTCGGGTATTTTCTGAACGCCTCCCACACTGTGTACATAAATATTTAACCTGCAAAAAGAATGCAAGAGCCTCACTAGGCAACAAGATACCTGCAGAAAGTAAATTAGACACGGATCAGGTTTCTTCCCACTGATTCCTGTGTCAGGCAGGTTTTGCCAGCAGACTAAAGCTTACTTGATGAGACTCAAAGCTGCAGGAAACTCAACTATAAGTGAAAAAATTACAGGCTGCTTCTACGTATCTGAAAGCACAAATACGGGCAACATTAGAAGGGTTTCATTAGAATATTTTACAAATCTCCACACTTCCTTGTTTCGGCTGGAAGAATGTGAAACGTGATTCTCTTGCTACACTTCCAGGAGTAATTAAGCTGATAGAGATCTAAGTGGTATTTTATAAAATTTCAGCTCTAATTTCATGTGAACTTAGTGATTAAATGGGTCCAGATGAAGCTGTTACTCCATTAAAATGAAGTTTTCCCTGCTTTTTACAATTTTTTTTTCATAGAAAGTGCATTGCCATTTCTCTTCTCTGCTAGTTAAGGTAAAACAAGCCCACACTTTTATCACTGCCTATACCATTATGCTCTGACTGGCCTCAGCTGAGATGGGCAGGTTACTTTGAACTGTAAGTCAAACACTACTTTCTTGGAATAACTCCAGGCACAAAACTTCTGTTGTATCCCTGTATTAACAGGAGCAGAAACAGAGAGAAGCGAGCACTATTCTGCAATGGCAAAAGAAGACACAGGATGAAGTGTTTGCAGGCTGATGTGATCCAGCCTGGGCAGGTGAGACCAGCAGCTCAGGATTTCTACCTCACAGCTATTGTTGTGCACCCCACCCTCGTGACAAAAAGCACTAAATCCAGGAAACTTGCCTCTAGATTGCAGTACAAAAGGAAGGCTTCTGGTATCACTAACTCAGCAAGCAGTTTCGCTGTGGGTTTATGGGAAGCAGCTTCACTGTGAACCTTTGTACAAATCATCTACAACTAATTAATTTCTATGACTGTTTCATCTGCTGTGCTGGTTTGAATATTTTATAGCTTCACTGGGATGTAAAGAACACAGCACGGTGTTGGGACCCATACAAAAGGCTTTTTTGAGAGAATTTTTTTTTTAAAAAAGGAACTATTTTGTGATTTTTCTTTTTGTGATAACATAGGGTGTTTTTGCCTTCCTTCCTCTTTCCTCTTACTACATGGGGGAAAAAAAAGAATAAAGAATGGAAAAGGAGAAAAAGAAATGATAGAAAATCAACCATCTGAACAAATGAGGGTGTTTGACTTTAAATATTCACAATCGTATAAAAATAAAAACATATTTGACAAGTTATGTTTCCAAAATATTTTTTACAGTAATAAATTATGTAAGACATATTAGCACTACAACTACTGCTAAAATGAAGAAACTGGCAAAGCAAACAGAAAATATCAGACTCCCAGCTGTATTTAAATAGGTTATTTTAGGTTTCTACTTAAATTTTTAATTTTCACTACAATATTTCTTGCTTTGTTTAATCTTTTGAGGGCTGTGTAGTAGCCCCAGTCTTGAACTAGAATGTGACTGTGCTAGTTATCAAACAAACAATAAAACAGATTGTGTAGCCACAGATATCTTGAGATCATTCCTTTCACTATGTTTGTTTTGGCTGGTATTCTTGCTAATTTTACTTTAAGAAGAATCTTCACCTGACAAACTTTACCTTTTTGCTTAAAACACTCTTCAAAAGCTCCCTACAGTAATCAGTCACACCATATGTCTTTTTCTTAAATTAATGTCACTGAGACTCAACATTCCATTCTTGTCTCATGAATTTTGCTACTCGTGATAATCATTCATGCATAATTATGTGAACATAAATTTCTATGGCTAGGAGTTTCATGTTCCTCTTTGTATATTGCCAGTGACTTTGATTCTCTTCAGAAACTTATAGCAGCTCCAGGAATAAATAATTTACTCTAGCATAGAATTGGGCTACATTTGAAATGTTGCATCTGCACCTTTCTCCTTTGAGGAAAACCAAATGCAAATCAAGCTCTGAGTTATGTACCTTTAGGCAGTTCTATAATGGGACAAATTACAACAAATACAAACATGCCTTGAACCTTGTTCTCTCTGAAACAGAAACAAGATTAAACTCTTTAAAATTTCCCATCAATAGCTGTGACTTGCACCATGTCACCCCCTGTGCTCTAGTGGCATTTCTTCCCAAACAGCAATATGAGGCAGCCCAGTCTAGAGTAAAACTGAAACAAAAGAACAAGAGTTTTCTGGGTTTTAGCTGGAAACACAAGAAGGAATTCTTGTTTACATCACAACAGAAGTCTATAGGAAATCTCCTGGATACAAATCATATTTTGCTGAAAGTCAACACTTAACTTATATTTCAATTGAGGAAAAACCCACATAAAATGGAGGAGGTCAGAAAAAATACCTTTTCAAATGGAAACCTGCTGTTTAGACTTTTTGTTATCAGTACTTTGGTTTTGTGAAGATTTGAGGGGAAGGTACATGAAAAGCTTCATTTTGTCTGAGGTTAAACTGTTCTAATGTTCCGTAGAAGCAAATCAGTTTTGCAATCACTGACTAATGGCGAATTAGTTCTGTCTCCTAATTTTGGCAGGTAAGCTACTGAGTGAAATAGTAACAGCCCAGCAGTCTCCAAAAACTTCTCCTAACCACAAACCACCCCCACTATTCTGGGAACAAGATATTACACGAGAGAATGGAATGTATAGTTTCCTCAGGTTTTTGTGAGTGTTCTTCCCACACCCTGAATGTAGACAATGAGCAAAACATGATTTACTATTATGCACTAATTATGTAATTCTTGTTTCTTCATAGTAGTGGGACGCACGTCAGGGCTATGCCACTCAGAACAAATATCACCTTGACTGAAGAGATTCTGAAGATTCAGAGCATGACACTGTAGACAGAGAATAAGATTGATTTTATTATTTTAACCTGGATAGTTTTTGTCAATAGATCCACTCATTGGTATGTATTTCAACAGCAACCAAAGCAGCACAGTTTGTTAAGTGCATATTTGTAAATATTTATAATAATAATCTTCTCTTAAAGAAAAGGAAATGGCAGTAGATGTAAAGCTACTTCAAAGAATCAATTTCAGAATGCCAAATAAACTGGGAAATCCCAGATGGTTAAATTTAACCTGCATATTGCAGTACCACAGGTGGTTCATCTGATGATTAATTTTTTGTTAATTAGTGTTGTCTCTTCTTTCTTTGAAGTTACAACACCCAGTTGTGTAGCAGGGTTCAGTTTCTGGTAAATCAGAGGACTGCTCATCCTGCTTCTTGGTTTCCCTAGAAGAGACTGTCCAGTTCCATTCCTCCTAGGATCAGTTGTGACACACCACCAGCTCTCTTGTTTTGGTTTGGTTTTCTGTGGGGGAGGATGTTGGGACGTTTTCTCCATTAAGGGCACCACAACTTTTATGCACAGTTCAGTTGTTTAAAGGCACTTGTGTTTCCTAGACTTGAATGACTCTCCTGTTATTATTTACATCTTCTGATTAGCACTGTACACTGCATAGGACAGTAAAAAGCTTCTACATTCCCACTTTTTCTTGTCCCCTTAGCACTTTCCCCTGAATGTACAGAGTTTTGCTTTCCACTATAATTTACTACTTTTGTCACAGTTTCATCATCAAACAGGTCTATTTTGCTCTCCTGTGATTTGGAAGAAGATGTGTGTACAAGGATTTCCAAAGCTTTTTCCTAGAGGCTTCCTAGAAGGTTCACATTTTCCTCATATAAATTACTTTGGCACACAGTTGTAGTGTTTTTTGTCTGGAGGGCAGTCTGAAAAGCTTCTGCAAGCACTTCTCTGAACTTGAGCTCATGGCATGATTTCTCATGCAGCCACTCTGCTCGTTTCTGCAAGGGCACTTCTCTGTGCAGGGGACTGCTCACTCACATTTTTATGTCTTCTGGATAGCTAAGCCATGTTCCACCATGAGACTCAGAATTTTACACTTCTAAGAATTTGTGGAACTGCAGAAATGTACTTACTTCAGCGAAGAGAGCAGTAAGATTAAAGCTGATTATAGAAGCAGATGCATGCTTGATTAAAGCATGGAATTCCTGTTGCCAGAGAAGTATTGCTAATTCAGAATTTCATGAGGCAATAGCAAAATACAAATCCATGTTAATAGACAGAGGTGTTAAATATTTTATGCAGTGTAAATACAATTAATCCTTGTTAGAAAATTCATCAAAAATATTTATGATTGGTTTTGAATCAGCATCATGACACAAATGTATGTTGCCCAATCTTTTCCCTATTTACAAGCTTGCAAAGAGGTTCAGAGCTGAAACATGATCTGAATGGGAGATAACATATTAATGAAAATACAACCTTTAACAGAGAATCCATAAGAGATATTACACAGCTTTGAATGTGCCCTACTGTGTCTAATGAATATTCTTTTCTTTTGCTTAAGCATGAAACTAAAAAAGAAATTGTACGTCCAGATTTGAAGCTATCCAGCCCATAATACAGGATCACAAGGATACCCATAATCACAACCTGACTCTAGATGGACCTCATTAGAATCATGCAGATCAGGTGCAAATAGTGTAGCTGTTCTCACTGAACTCGATATTTAATATCTTGTCATTTCAAAGGAAGAGATGAAGGCCTCAGACCTCAATATGCAGGAAAGATATTTTTCAGAATAATGTAACTAAGACATGCTTCCTGAAAGAGGAATTTGTACAGGAATTGGTTAGCAAAGTTAGCAAAGACACTGTGTTATCTCTGGAATGCCTTCTTGTGAGTGTCACTGCCTGCTGTAAGTCACGCTGCTCTTAGAGCTGGATCATCAGTATTGCTGTCCCTGTTGCCTGAAACCCAAGTACAGGTACTGCATTGCAGGTCCTGGCTGCTAAGGAAATCCAGTAAAGCATTCCCCCTCTGTTTTTCAGGAAGTGGATAAAAGCTGCTGAAGATAGGTGAAGTCACAAGGTGCAAAGGGTGGGAGAGGCACATTTCAGTTGTCTCTGGATTGCCATCAGGTGGTTCAAATGGCTGTCGTGGCGCGAAACAGGCAGAGCTCTGTTCAGTGGTTTACCACCCAACTTTGCTCTCAGGAGCTCTTTCAGGATAATGCTACTTCATAACAATGCAGTTTGTGAGCATCAATTTGCTCTTGAGGTTTATCTCACAGGCAGTCTGAAGATCATTTGTAAAATAGAGTCTGTGGTTTAGTGTAGGTAGAACGGCCATTTCCTGAATTTCCCCACCCTTAACTCTTCTTTAAGGCACCTTGGGTAGAATGAACACAGAGTTACAGCAGGTTGGTAGCAGCCTCTGAAATAGATGTAGGGGCTGCTGCTCTCACTCTCAAACTCCATGACAATTCCTGACTCATTTCCCTATCATTTTGTGTAGGGTGGATTGCTTGGGGAAATCCCATCTTCTCAACTGAGCTGTCATCACTAGCCTTAAGAGAAATATTTGGCATGGCCAAATCTGGCAGTTTAGGAAGCGACCCTTTTTCTTTTCTATTTTCACTGAACATTTCTGTTTCTCCCAACTGCATTCCATGCATTGACTGTTGTAAACAAACATACTTATTTTTGTCACTTTTGAGACATTTGAGCCTCTACGACCACGGCTGCATGCTTTGCCACTTCTGAATAAATAATGATAACTCAACAATAAACAGTATGCAAACTGTGATAGCTTTGTGAAACAAATGATGGACTAACAGTTAAAAACTTAACAATAAACAATTGTTAAGAGCTACATCCAATTAAACTGCATTTTCAGTGGCAGCATTTTGTACAATAAAGCACTCTAGTGCAGTTGTGACTCAGTCAAGAACCAGGAAGACAGTGAGTCAACCAACATCTGTCCACCCATTAAGAGGGAGGAAAAGCAAACAGCTTCTGCAATGAGTTGTAGCACAATGACTTCTTGTGAGATCACTCTGAAGGTGGAAACGTGGGTCTGAAAGACAATAGAATTAGATTCTAAACAAAAGACCAGAAAATTAAAGAACTAAATCAGAGGTGAAAAAATAATGTGACAAAAGTCTGATTATGGAAAAACTATATTAGAAAAAAGAGTGAATGTGGAGGAGTGTCTTACTATGCACTTGTAGCACACTGATTACTACCGTTAGCCATGCTCATTAATAGAAGGGGAAACAGTCCCAGAAAAAGACGATAAACAGAAATTCTGGCCAACCCTGACCCTAATAAGATTGCTAGTGTCATTCTGACATGGAATTCAAGAAGGCTAAAGTAATCTGGACATCACACATCAGAATTAAACAAATCAACATACACCTGACAACTTGCTCACAGTATCATAGTCAGCTGGTAGGCCCCTTCAATTATTCAGCTTACTGAGAACATCTGAAATACTTTTGTCAAATTATATATGAAATGTATAGCAGGAAGGGAAATATTAAAGCATAGGAGAATATTGCTCTCAGAGAGTCAGGTGGGCTGGTGACTCCCTGGGGGCCAGCAGGGCCTGGCAAGTCTCTCCTCTTCCATCACCCCAGCCAGGAGCAGGAGCTGGGGTGGGCACTCTAGGCAGCTCCAGGCATTTGGCACCTCTCTGGGGATGGGAATGTGACAGGCCACCAGGCTGGGTCCTGCTTTCATTCCCTGCCCTCTCTAAGGAAGGGACTCCAGGGGGGAAGGAGGCCTGAGACCACCACTGGGGGCAGGTCCTAGGGCTGGGGTGGACTGACCACTGTGTCCTTCAGCACTCCTGGAGGCTCTCCCCTTGGGCTGGTGGGATGGGGACCTCCTTGACTGTGATGAGCAGATTACTCTGAGCCCCACACATTTGGGTGTAAGCCATGCTGGAATGTGCACGTGTGTTATGCTACATTTGAGAAATTTGTGAGGGTCCACTATCATAATTACCATCATTCTGTTCCTCTTCCTCCTCATATAATTAATTGTTAGACATGGGTTTAAAGGGCAGACTGTGTTTCATTTATGTTCATGTGAGGCGGATTAGCCACACTGGGGGTGCCAGTGCATGGCAGCCAGTCAGCAGGAGGAGGATGAAAGTCTGCTGGGAGGCCTATCTGCCCATTGCAAACATTTGTGGTTCAGCAAGAGGTATTTCTTCACCGGGCATCATGCTCCAGGCTGATCTGAGATGTTACTGATATCCATGGTGCTGTGCTGTGCTGTGCTGACTTGGCAAGGAAGTGCCTGCAGAAAATCACTTCCAGTAGATATACCTTCATCTTGTGCAAACCACTCTCACTTTGAACTTCAGAGTTTAATCTGATTATTTCAATCTGTTTCCAATTATATAGGTGCTAATTATTTCCATTATATTAAGCCTGTCACTTTCCATGAGTTTCTTTCCAATTTAAAAAAAAAATATTTGTATGAAATACTAGATGTGTTTTATTCCTGGGTCATTAGCTGATAGCCACCAGATGTGATTGAAGTGAGGATGATGCCTTGACTCTTCATCCTTTTTTCTCTCAAAGTTTCACTGAGCAAAGATATATCTTAATAAATTCACCTTTGAAATTACATCAGACATGTCAAAATGTGAAGAGAATAACTCAAGTTTAGTTTTCTTAATATTTAATCATATGATCCCAAAACATTTATGGCAGTTTATTAAAGTTGGGGATGTGGTCAAAGCAGGAGAGGAGAGCTACCATGGCTTGCTCATTTGTTGTCTTTTCCCTTCTGAAATCTGCACATACTTTCACCAGCACATAGTTTCGCAATGACCCTTTTTTTTTTCTTTCCTTAATGTTTCTCCATTTTGGGTGGCACCCAGATATGGCTGCTGCAGATGATTACTAGGGCTGTGGAAACACTGGTTGCTGGGTGGAGTTTCCTGCACAGGCTATAAAAGCTTTGAGAGCCCTCTGCTCCTTCACTCCTGACTGTGCAACCCTGCAAGGCGGTGTTTGTGAGGAGGAAGGTAGGATTTTGGAGTTCATTACTGCTCTCTGTACACCCTGCACACTTTAGGAGTTGTATGCTGAATTTGTCAAGTGACCTGGTGCAAACTTTCTGTGGGTTGGACTTTTCTGCCAGGGAAAAAGACGGGTGTGGACAGGAGAAATTCTTTCCATTCTGGAACAATTTACATGAGGGCTTGGACAATGATTGCTTTTATTTAATGCAATTAAATAAAAGGAATAAAAATTGGTTAAAAATTCAAAAGCAAACTTATTTGGAGTTGACCATTTCATATGCTTTCTCTTTGCCTTCTTAGTAGGCTGCTGTAGAAATCTGCAGTAGAACCAGAGTTCCTAGAAAATTACTTTGCTGTGTATGTAAACTTAAAAATCAGAAACAGCTGTTGTTACTTCAACAACAGTTTGCTGCTTTATGACTGTAGAGGAGTCATTGTTCATGCACATGGTGAAATAAAATCTCTTAAAAATCAAATCAGAAATAAAATTTTAGAAATCAAGCTGTCTTGTGGAAATATAAGAGTAAAATCTTGCATTTCTGACTAAGAACTAGGCAAAGCCACATGAAAGCTGTATCATTTGGGGTTTGTTCTACTAAATCTTTCCATAGAATTTTGCAAGGATGAGACTGTTTTTCTTGCTGATGTTTTCATATTCAGCAGATTTTCCACTGCAAAGTAAATTAATGTGTTAGATCTTTTGCCTGCTTTTCTGACTGGGCATCATGGCTGTAATCTACATCAAGATCCTGGTATTGAGCCTCTGAAAGTAACCAGGCATCTGACATGCTTCATGACATGGTTAAATAAGCATAGATAAATGCTGTCATTTGACATAGACTGTAGTGTAAAAATCTAGTTTGTGTCTTTTTAAATAAGGTATTTTCTCAAAATCTTAAAAAATTTTGATTGGTCCTATTCAAGGGTGCATCTTCATGGGATTAAGAGCCAAACAGAAAGCAATATTGTGGTGA
>VZRX01017735.1:3753-20969 GCA_013398075.1 Notiomystis cincta | reverse complement strand
AAGGAAATAAAGATGTTTCTTGGTGGCACGACATATAGATAATATTAAAAACTGGCTTGCATGAGGACCAAAGTATGTCTACTCTGAAGTTATATCACACAGACTGTAAGCAATTTACAGAATTTAAGTTAGTTTTGCATATACAGGAGTTGCAAAATTAGAGAAAACACACTGAAATATAGAACGCACACACAAAAAAAGGATGTATATATATAAACCTCCACACAGTCGTCAGGGGTTGGCCTAAGTTGGTACTTGCCACCATTGAACAAGAAACAAACAGAAAGACAGGGAAAAAACCTCAAAGGGGGAAAAGAATAATATATTAAAAAGCAAAAAGCAAAAACAATCTCAAAAGAAAAATATNAAAAAGAGGAAAAAAAAAAAAGGCTTTTTGATAAAGTTTGTGTGTATTCTATGTATGTTAAATCACTATGGTTTGTTTCATTATTTGGCCTCTTTTTGCTTCCAGGCTGGAACGGTTCTTTCAGCGTAGGAAACCAAATGTCATCCATGGTTAATTCTGTAATACTGAGGACTCGCAGGCCAACCCCTGAGAAGTCAAGGATGAGGCTTCTCCTTGCTGAAAGAAAAGGAAACTAGGTCTTGCTGTTACAAAACGTTTGATTACATCACACCAGTTCTCTTCAAATAAAATATCAGTGATACGCCAAAGAAAATAAGATATATCAAGAAAACATGTGGTATCCTCTTCTTTTTTATAATATTTATTTTATTTTATTTTATTTTATTTATTTAGTAATTTTGTTTGTACTTCCTGAAGAAGGTGCTCCTTGTGTAGAGATTTAGAGTACATTGGGTGCAGAGTGGTGGTTGGAGGTTAGGGTCAACTTTGCTGTCCGCTCCGTGGATTTTACAGGCGATTTGCTCTTTGCTTTAAGAAGAGAAAGTGATATTGGAAAAAGTCAGCACTTTTAGATTAAAGCAAAGCACCCTTCACAAAGCCACAAACAAGAAGCAGGACAGAAAGTCCATGGCTTGTAGCTATCCTCGCACCTGCGGAAGAAGTTATAAGATATTCGCTCATCTTGCAGATTTCCAATGCTCCTTATAAGGCTGTTTTAAACATATACATTTATTTATTTAATTAGCTCGCCAGGTTGGCTCTGGTGCCCATGAATGTCTTGGCATGCACTGCAAATAACAACACATACAAAGTATTTCAGTCCCAGGGAGGTTTTTCTTTGTTTTGCTTTGCTTTTTTTTTTCTTCTCTGTCTTTTCAAACAATATTACCCGATGAAACCATAAACCAATAGGAACAAAGCCAAACACCTTCCACCTCAGAATGTTCTTTACAAAGTTATTTCCAGCATCACATCATTGACTGCTAACAAAAAAAGTCATCTAGTGGCTAAAGAGTGTTTTCTTGTAAACCAGAGGAAATACAATCAAATGGCTGTGATATTTACAAGGGGGAAACAGACTGCCAAAAGGTTTGGACTATTTATTTTTGAGAAATTATATTCTCCCAGACTTTGTTGTTTTTTTTTTTTTTTTTTTTAAAGCTGTGAAAACAATGGTCCATATAATTATTTCTAAACCCATGACTTTATATTTAGTATGATAGCAGAATAAAACCATCTGGGGCTAGACTAATTAAACTGAAATGTTCACACACCAAAGACATGAGTATTTAATTGTCTTACATTCCAGGTCTCAGTGCTTGATAACTCCCTGTATCATCTAGAATTACATTCAGAATCTGAAACTAATTGCTTGAGGTCAAAACTATAAATGTAATTTGGTAGCACTGTAAGTAGAAGTTCAGATTATAACAGTTTGATTCATGAATAATAGATTTTTTATCTGTGTTGTATATTTGAAAAGGATAAATATTATTGATGGTTAGAGGCATCAGTCCTATAACAAGGTAACAATGGTGTTATAATCAATCCATGATAAAGCTGGACTTTTAATAAATTGGTTGGGTTTTTTTAATCTTTTAATCATGTATAAGATTTCTGTAAAGAAATTAATATTAAACTAAGTAATAGATTTCGTTGCAGACCCCAAAAACACATTTATCTTATCTTAAAGAATATACACAATGAAAGCAAAAAGCAATCCAGGTAAGTGCTCATTTGTTAAAGTTTTCAGATGTAACACTGTTCTCTGTATCTGCTAACTGTAAGTGCAGCAAGACGTATTTCTGTTCCTGTCTTCAGTAATTTTTTTCCTTTTTGAAATGGGGATTAAACCAAATCACAAATTTTAGATAAACAGTGCTTGATTTGATAAATATATGATGTGAGATGTTACATATATAGTGATTGCCATAAAACACTCTTAGCCCTCTGTCACAAACACAAGATCTTCTAAGCAATAGTGATATTTCAATTATACATGTGTGAACTGAATTGCTAAATGAATATTAATTTTTAAATGAAAACCTGTAATGTCTCAAACACATTACTAACATTTTCCCAAGGGAAATGCAAGGCAACTTTGAACTTAATTTCTACTGAAAGAAATCATGAGTGGGAAGCCTACTTTTCTCTTGCCCATCAGATAAAATTCCTTGTACTACACTGCCATAACTTGCTGAGCTTCTCAGGACACTTGTTCTGGGTTACAAACAAGCAAATGCACAGGCAAATTTGCTGCAACTTTTTCCTGTGGGTTGTTCTCACACAGATAGTAGTTACCATCTTGAACCTTTCAATTTCTGGCTTTGGTTTTACTGCAGCATGACTTTGTTCTCTCTCTCTCTGTAAAAGTTGTCATTTGACAGATTTTTATGAAGGCTTTTCTTTCCCTAACAAGGTTAGCAAAATTTGTTAGAATCTTTTGTTAGATCATTTCCTGATGTATTTAATTATTTTCACTTGTTTTATTCCATGTTTTTTTTCTTTCTATTGAACCAAGGAAATATATCTCAATACAACTCTAAAGAGGTCTTTGGAGATACATTTCATCTGCACAAAATAAGTATAATGGAACTTGGAAGAATCTCATGAATGTATTTCAAAAGAGTTTTTGAAACAATTAATGATGTTATAATTTGAGAATTTTAAAGTTGTAATGTGCAGAAGAGAAGTATTATATAAAATAAGTTTAACTTAACATATGTCACAGTAGGAAAAGCAGCACCATATCTGCAGACCAAACATTCTCTGATTTTTGTTTTAATTTTTCTTTTTTCAATAAGACAATCTCTAGATTCCCAAATTAGGGAGTAATATATAATGCATACACATAACCTTTTTATTTATAAATTTCAGTTTCTGCATATATCATGACTTCCCTCCAATTCACTTCCCATATTCTACATCCATGTTATTCTCTAAAGAGCAAGTTTGTTTATCTTGCAGGGGATTTGATTAGAGTACATGAAGTAAGTGCAAGTTAAAGCAATTCTGAACGTACTGGAAAAAATTAAGGGAAATAACAACTAAACCAGTTTCAGTTTCTGCGTGAAGAAAGGGGCTATTAAGATTGTTGGAAAAAAACTGTAATAGACAGTTTCCTCTGCAAGGTTTTGGGAACTGGTTAGTAGATCTTAATTTGCTTTAATAGCTTCCAAAACACTCTCTAATCCAAACAGAGAAATTTTCAGTAATATATCAGCCCACATAAAATTGACTTTCAATATATAGTGACATATATGGCTAATAGGTGTGCTCTTATCTTTTTAGTGGTGAGTTATAAAATAAAATTGAAATTTAAGTATACTCAGGTTTCATTTTTATTTTCCAGAGAAAAAGAATTGTATTTTTTCTTTTGTGAACCTAAGTATTTGTTTATATTTTGGGAGAGTGAAAGCTGCAAAGGTAGAACAAGAACATAGAAAAACTGAAAGCAGTTTTTTAATATTTTTCTCCCTTTTGTGTTCTGTCATTTTTGCTCATACTTTATTATTTTGTTTTTCATGTTGAAAAAAAAAAAGTGACAAAAAGTATTAATAAATTTCCATTTTCACTTAGAATCTGGAAGTCATAGAGTGCTTAAATCAGAGACTCAATTACACCTTATCCAAATTCAGACTTCTCATGCAGATGTGGCTCTAGTCTATGATTCTGGGACTTGAATAGTATCACCTGAACTGTCAGCAAAGTAATATAAGTTAAAAGCTGTCTATATGGCTGTGGATATGCTAAATTGATTACCCATTATCTCACCATTTCAAGCATTATTTTCTAATTAACATAATGAGAGCTAAAAGAAATTTTATTGCAGGTCAACAACGCTGAGTAAAGCTGGACTGCAATTATGTAATCCTCAAAGTCACTGAGAACTGTAGTGTAATGTAGGTGTGTATTATTTCTGCATTATTAGTTAAACTCTACTTGGGTGTGTGGGTCAGACATTCTCCCCATTCTCCCAGTTTCATCTGTCAGCTAAATCCAGCTAAATTCTTCTTGTGATATGTAAATCCCCATTAGTTAGTTGTCTTTTATTTCCTGCTCCTAAAATATATTCAAAAGGGCAAATGTCCTTGAAATACTTAGTCTTCTCCTGTAAACAAATGCTGTATTGCCAAAGGCATGTGATGATAAGTTTTTGTGCAACAGCATGAAAGATTAGTTCATGCCATTGAAGTATTTGAAACTGTGTTTTATTCTAATTTATGATTTACTTAAATGTTACAAACATAGCTAAACATTAATTTTGCTTTGTTAATGAAATTGCTTTTAGAAAATCTAAGTATAAAATAAAGCCACCAGAAGTTATAATTTCTTAGTAAAATGCAACTGGTCAAAAAGATAGTTACTCATTGCATGCCTGAATGACTATGATCCCTTGCCTTCACTAAGATATTGATCAGACAAAATTTGTGTCTGATACATGGGATTTAGGGATGCAAGAAGGGATGGTTGAATAATTTTGCCAATTTATTTTTCACAGCTGGATGAAATACTGAATTGTGAACAAAACAGCTGCCTCAGGAACTACAATTTTAGCATCTTCTATTTGTAAGCAGTCTTTACATGGTAAACACCCGGGGTCTCAAACAGTCTGCATCTGCCAGAATTGAAGTTTAGCAAGTTTGGCATTTCTTGTGCTTTCTAAGGTTTAGGATTTCTCTGGGATGCAATAGCTTCTAGCATTGTGAGCCTCAATACCTGTCAGAGTCTCTGAAAACTGTCTCCTTACAGCTGTACATTCACAGTGTATTCTCATACAAATAACAGAAGGAATCTTAAAATTCAACAGCATTTCTTTAGTACTTTATTAAAGATTTAAGTTTATTTAGGGTATTCTTAAGTTTCCTTTAAGTAGTAACCCACTAATAACAGGAAAGATTAATGCCTTAGTAGAGTCCTGGCTTTGTGCTGATGAGTACAGGAGAAATACAGCCAGTCACACAAAAGTTCATCCCAGATTCTCTGTATGTATTACATTAAGCCAAAATATAAACACATATATTTTAGAGATATATATTTGGGCTGTTCTGGGTATGAATTAATTTTATTGTTCTACTGATTTCTGAAATCACAGAGGTGTTGAAACCTCGCAAGTTTCAATTTTCAGGAATTTGTGCTGAGGCTTTCCATCTTTAAGCGCCCAGTCTGCTCTTTTGCAACATTTAGCTTTGCTTCATACTGTTAGATTTGAAATACTCTTATTGCCAGATCCAGTTGAAACCACATGAAATAATAATTTTGCATTATTTCCATGTAAAGTAAGTAAAAGTTCATGTGATACCTGCCTTAATTTTACTGGGGACATAAGTGAACCATAAGAATATTTGGAGGATATTTGCAGGTTTGTTTTTTCTTTTCTCCACAAAACCAAGTATGGATGATTTTATTTGAAATTTTATTTGAGTATGTCTCACACAGGTTTTCAATAAATAGATTCTTCCCCTCTGGCCTACTAATTGCTATCATTCTTATTCCTCTGATGGCATAAATCACAATTGTGTATATCTCTTTGATATTGATGGGATAAATGCACCCACATTCAGGAAGAAATTTTCTTATCCACAAAGGTAAGGTCCTCCTTTCCCTCTTCAGAGTATTGACTCTTCAGCTGTGTATTAGGGCTCACTGAATGAAGATGAGCAGTATCATTCATATTCAAGGAAGATCCTTTTGCTCAGGCTTTTACTCCATCTTTCTCCATTGGCTGTACAATAATCAGCTTAAACTAGTGTGATTTGTTCATCATATACTGCAGGGGGCAAATGAGTTTGTCTCACACACCAGAAGAAATCTAGAACAAGTATGTACTGAATTTCCCTGAAGTCTACTTAGACTTTGCATTCAGGATGTAGCTCTGTTCATCTGATGTCTGTTCCTATTCTGTTAGTGATGCCCAGAAGAGCAGATGAGAAAGAAAGATGGGATTCTATATGGAGACTTAATCCTTAGCTTTTACTAGATAAGGCACACAGAGGTGTTCAGTCTTGTAATGAGGCAAAAAAACTTACAACTTTCCAACACTAAATAGAGGAGAGAGAGTTCTTCAGAAATGTGAGCCACAATAACCTCTCAGCCCCTTGTGGGCTAAGGCAGGTCACAGCCTTTGCCTCGCTGCCAGCTACATCTCAGGTCATGTTCTAAAGCAAACCTGAGATGGAAATACTTGGAAGAGAAAAAACTAGAGGAGACTTCAAATATTGGTAGCATGTAGGAAAATAATACCTGACTTAAGGCAGTGTTCCAGAACAAGCCATAGTAAAACTATAAATGGACAACAGTTTGCAGTATGAAAAGATAAAGAAAGATGAGTGGGACTTCAAAGGACTTCTGCATTTTCACAATGGCAAGATGAACAGAAGTAGAATTAAGGATATACTGGTGTGAACAAACCTGGGATTTTACATTCAGATAACTTTCTACATCATTCCTGACATTAACTCCTACCTAGAGAAACATTTAATTCTTGTCATTTTTGTCTTTCTACCAGAACATATCTGAGAGTCATCATTCCCTGTTTAATTCTTTAAAAAGTGCTCTTGTTCATATCTCATTCTTTAATGTCATGAGTAGAGCCAGGATTCCTAATTGGGCCATCACGCACTATGAAGGAGCTAAAAGAATCTTTAATATCTTTCTCAGAAATGAAAACAAGATCACCAAAATGATTCAACTCTGTCATCCTTCTGCCTTGAACAGACAGGAGGGAGGTGTGAGATCCTTAAACATGTAATTAAAATGAGCAGTTCATCAACATTTATAGATGTTTGTACTTTTCTGATGAAAATAGCCAAAACTGACTGCTGAGTTTGAACACAGCTTTTAAGAAATATTAACTGGATAGTGTACTTGACTTAGCCTGTTTCTCAAACTTCCTTGACTTTATCAGGAGAATGACATTCTGCCTACAGTCACAAATGTCCAAACATCAGCCACTTGTAGCAGACATGCTAATTCTTGTCTTTCCTTAGGCTGATGTTTGAACTTGCAAAGTTTTAAAATCTTTTCACATGTATAAGTAATGCATTGACTTCAGCTGTTTCTGTTTCAGTGAGAGAGTACTTTTTGGGAAAATGGTTGCTAAAAGAGGTATTTGCACAGTCTGTGAAATATCAGCTATTAGCTATTTAAATAAAACTTGTGTGAGAAGCAGTCCAGGAAACAATGCCTATTGCAGTAGTTCAAAGCTGAAGGGGAAGAGTGCAAGCTTAAGCAAATGCAATTGAAAATTAGTATTGTTTCACAACAACTGGCAGCAGGTTTCTTGACTGCTCTTATCAGCACTGGGCACCTTTCCCTCTCATCCTTCTCTTTCATCCTCTCTCTCAAAACCATGGATAAAAAATACCTTACATTTTTTTTTAAATGTGTGCCAGAAAAAAATATAAGCTGGTGCATTTGTATTTATCTGTATGAAATGGCTGATTCTAAAGCAATTGCAGTTTTTTCTGACTGTCCTGTGATAACTCATCTTCATCCTATAATTTCATATTGTTATGCCCTATACTGAATGAAGGTGGAATTTAGGCTGTTAACAAAAATGCTTGAATTGATTCTTTTTTTAGTAACCAGCTTGTGCTGCTGTAACTAAACATGACTCCAACACAAATTGTTCAGCATTTCTGTAATGTGTATATAAATGTGTGTATATTTGATATATGCCACATTTACTTAAATGGTAAATGGAACCATTTTGGAAAGATACCATGAAGTTACAACAGGACTTTTATTTGAAGAAAAAGAGAATTGCACTTGTCTTTTTCCCCCTTTGCTTTTTGTATCTTGTTAATTCTTTCATCTACTGGAAAGAAAATTTAAGTGGATGATACTTAGTATCACATATCATCTTCAACATCACTGTCATGAAAAACATATACAAAGAGGGTATTATAACACAGACAGAATAAAAATTACCATTTTTTGGAAATATTCCAAAAGGCGACATGCAGCCCCTTTTCTCATTTTTCACACCTGACACTTAGGCTTATGTTTGACATACAGTCAACCTGGTCTCCTTCTGTTTATATTGTTTATATAAGAGCTATTTTCATGGAATTCAGCTAAGTTTCCACTGGATGAGTGTGTCTGATTCCTAGATGGTAAGTATTTTGAGGCAGGGACCATTCCTCTGATCCTTTGTTTGCCTGGTGAATAATGCAGTTGTTATAGAGATTAGAACAATGTCTCTGACTAACAGAAGGTGCCTCTGTCTAAGAGCTATGACTCACAAGTTCTTAATGGGTTTAGCTGGAGCAGTTGAAGATGAGCCTCCATCTCTCTGCCTCCCCCTCTTATGGAAATTAAATCCCCAGTAGTAGAAGTGGTACAAGTAAACCCCATGCCATCTCTTTAAGAGCTATTTTCATGGAATTCAGCTAAGTTTCCACTGGATGAGTGTGTCTGATTCCTAGATGGTAAGTATTTTGAGGCAGGGACCATTCCTCTGATCCTTTGTTTGCCTGGTGAATAATGCAGTTGTTATAGAGATTAGAACAATGTCTCTGACTAACAGAAGGTGCCTCTGTCTAAGAGCTATGACTCACAAGTTCTTAATGGGTTTAGCTGGAGCAGTTGAAGATGAGCCTCCATCTCTCTGCCTCCCCCTCTTATGGAAATTAAATCCCCAGTAGTAGAAGTGGTACAAGTAAACCCCATGCCATCTCTTCACCTACATCAATTTAAGAGCTCTGTTTCAGTTTATCAGCTGTCATAGCTGCCTTTATGACAAATACAGAGGCTTGACACTGGGAACTAGGAAAGCTGAGCAGTGGACACCTACTTCCTCCTGCCATCCAGATTTGGGGCAGTAACTTCTGATTGGAGCAAGACAAATACTTTGTGTCGCAACATTTTAAACTGCAAGAGCTAAATCAGTGTTCACGATCCAAAGCCTTCACCCTTGCTGTTTCTGTGCTGCAAATAAACAAAAATAATCATCCCTACCAAATTGTGCTGAATACATCTGAGATGTGGGAACAATCATAACCATGAAATATCATTAATCAATATTCAAAGTCTCTTCAGGTAAAAGATGGTCACTGAATAGTAGATATTGAATGTGTGGTAATAATTCAGAAAAGTACAAAATAGGTAATTGACCTATTATTTTGGCAGCGTTTCAGACAGGCACAAACCTATGTAGTCATATTATCTAATATTTTAATTCTAGTAAAGGGTCTTGCACCCTCTGAATGTATAGCTCCCTGTGAAACCTACACCTAGTTCTTGGCTTCATGATTGATTTATTGTTGCTCCTTGACAAAATATCTTGTCTTCAATTCTTTCTTTCAGTGGCACAGAATGAACTGGAGATGGAGACACCATCTTCTGTAGTCTTGTTGAAGTAATTTTTATAATCCTTATAGGCCTGTGGTTGTGATTTGGTGGCCAAAATCCTCAGTCAGCGTCACAGGACACAACAGCAGCTAAGGTAATAACAGCAGAAGAAATAGGAAAGGCAGCAGAAGCAGTATCCAGATTTGGGTTTTTTATTTTTGTTGGTTTATGAAGGCACAGATTGAATGTCTGAAGCACTGTAAATGGGGGTGTGCAACTAACTTTCACATTTTTATTCAGAAAATTAGGCAGCCTTTTTCCAAGATAGTAGCAGTCATGAGTAGGTGGGAGAACAAACTTCAGTGAGGTGGAGCTGACTAGAACACCCACACACAGACAGGGTAACAACTTGCACTGCCAGAAAGTAGTGGCAACTTCCTTATGATAGGGTAAAGTGGAGTTTGGAGCAGAGTCTTCTCTTCTCAAGGCAGGCAGCAAGGTCATTAGTTGCTCTTCAAATACCATCCAGTTTTATCATCAGCAAAGAAGAATTAGTTGATTATTACTGTAGCATATAGATAGTAACAGTCTCTGGAATATCTTTGAAACTTTGAATTATTTAATCAAATATAAAATCCCTCTCTAGAGAATAAGAAGATACTGAAATTGTTGAGCTTTCTAGCTAGTCTAAGCTAAAGTTTCAAAGAGAAACACTAGAAAAAAGTTGCTCAAAGGTGAAGAAAAAACACACAGAAAAAAAAGGAAGCAACAAAACCCACCATCAAGAATACTGTCTCTCCCTGAATCTGTGAGCTGAAAAGAGCAGTTTTCAGGTGTTTTCCTTCCCTTCATTCAGTTCCCAGAAACCTTCACTGTCCTAAACTTTTACAGGTAGTACAAGCAGGGCAAAGCTTCGATTCTTCTTATAATTCACTCTCACATAATGAATAGAAGAGAATTCATCTTCATCCTCATCCTTTAGCCAAATTTTTGCTATTTTAGATGAATTACATCCTTTAGACTTCAGCAGAGTTGTATCCGTTCCAGTCAGCAGATAATTGCACCCATTCTTTTTCATTTTATGTGATGCAAAGGATTTTCATAATGAAATGGGGCACCATAGATGGGAAACTTCCTGCTTCTCATCTGAAAAAAGCAAAAATATCCTCTGCTTTGCTGTATATCTGTCATGTATCAAATGGGCTGTGTTCTGAAGCAAGGAAATCCCATCAGTTACTTCAAGAGCAGGCCCTGTCACATATGCTGCAATCTCTGATGACCCAGTGCAATCTGTCTGATTGTGAAGCAATGAAAAGCAAGTTGAGTGAGCGGACAAACAAATCACATACAGCTTCCCCCCACCCTTTTCTTTTTCTTCTTCCTTTATTTTCTTATTTTTGTTTACTGAATGTGTGCCCACCTGCAATCTTTCTAGTGGTATTTACTGAAGAAAGTTGTATCAGGCATGTAGAACAGAGCTACTGTGATTCTGCAACTGTAGGAACTCTTGAGTGGTCTCAAGATCTTTGGTGGTGAATTTTGTTCTAAATGTGAGGTTAGTCTGAAAGATTTATTTTTAAGCAGCTAAAATAAAGGAAGACATATGATTAAGTGCATATGTGGCAATGACAGTGAAACACACTGATAATGTTATTAAAGAATAGGAAATATTTCAGCACATGTGCATTATATAAACAACAGTGTAGATGGGTAAAGGGCAAAATTATTTTCTTAGACTTTGTACATTTAGTTTCAGTTGTGTCTGTTCTCACTGTTTCATGACTAGCTTCACGAGAGAAAAATAACTAATGCAGCATCCAAATACCCACATTTTTACAGAAATATGAGTTACTGTGATGTTGTCATATATTTAACAACAAATTCCATTATTGTCTCAAGAAATTTCAGAAAACTATTATTTTCTTTTGTGATTTATTATTAGTGTTTAACCATGGGCATAACTAAGCTTGAAAATAACATCTCTCTCTGATTTCAGAAAGAATTTGTTTGTAACGAAGCATACCCAAGCGCTCAGTCTGGTATGGGCATGTGGGACGGCACAACTGCTCAAACTTGTAGAATAAGAAAAAGGAACAAGTCGTGGCTAGTGATTGCTCTGTCTTCTTAATTCCCAAACTTGTTTTTATAAGAGGGACAGAAATGAATAGAAATTGACAGTGGTATAGTATTGATGATTGACAATGGCAGTGAGGGATGACTACAAAAAGTAGATTAATGTTGTGCTTGTGACTGGAGTTAGAACTGCAGATACACTAAGAAGAGTTTCTTTCTGGGTCTAAGTGAACTAAGCACTAGGAACAGAATTTTAAGTACTTGTGTGCACTTTATTCTTTCAATAAGATAGAAATTAAGATCTGGGTTTTTTAAAAGAAACATAAGGCATTAGTGAGTTGATTCTGCATTGGAAATCCTGGCCTTAAAAAAACAAAGAGTGGGGGGTTAGCTGCTGTAAAGATGTTGCTTTGTCAATGAATTTATTCAGAGCATATTAACACTTCTCAGAAGATGTTTATCGTTTCAAGGTCAAGAGCTAACTAGTTATTAGGGCTGCATCAACTAACGTGATTTAAATTGATTCCATTATTTTGAGAAGCTAAAAGAAGTAGAGCAGCATCTTTTCATGAAGAGGGAATCAAAGTGTATATTTCAAGTAAAAACAGAGGTTGCAGTGTATACAGGTGTAAATTGGAATAGTGTTTTGGCAAGTATTTCTGAGAACAGCTGAATGAGGTTCAGAACAAGAACAAAACTATCACTGAGCTTTTGCTTTCATGGAGTGCAGGGGAAACAGAAATTTGGCTTTCTGCTATGCCACAACCACAGTAATGGTTGGTGCCTCCCAACCTCATGGGTACTGAGTTTCTAAAACAGTAACTAAGAAAGCCAAATAATCTTTTAGGGAGGAAAGCAGCAATGGTGGCTGTCACCTTGGTGGAGACTAAGCAGATATTTTGTCCCTTTGCTTTGAGAGGAGATGGAACATAAATTAAAAAGAATAAAAAAACTCAACATGGAAGCTGGTTTATATCCTAAAAGGTTCCAAACTGGACATAAAATTTGTGCTTAAAATAGGTTGATGATAAAAGATTCCGATATTCTCTAGATAAAAATGGAGACAGGAAGTAATGTCCTCACTTTATCAATATCAACAGACTGAAGAAAAAAGTTTTCATCCTCTTTTTTTGCATTCATGCCAGATGATCAGCTTCTCGATGTGATTTATGGTGCTGAGAATCCAGGTCATTCTGCTTTGGTAAGTACCACCTTCTCCTTTGAGTTCCTTTTCAAGTCACTCACTGGAACTCTGCCATCATCACAGGAAATTTTGGCATGTAGATAGCTTAATAGATGAATTTGTTTCTTCATGAAAGAATGAAAAGTTGCTAGAAATGTGCAGAATCTGTATATAAGCAGGCAGAAAATTGACCTAATTGTCACTTCTTCATTTGTAATTCTCTGAGACTGATCTTCTTGAGTCTGAAAAGCAACTAATGGCTTTGAGTGCTTTAACAGAGCGTTGGCAGAACAGGAAGAGCTTGGGGGATATTCTCATTCTCAGCACAACAAATTCCTCAGCTGGTCTTGTTGCTATAAATATTGACTGATTTGCATGCAGGCAGCAGAGTTAGTTTAGATTTGTATCCATGAAACAATGACATTTGCTGCAGCTTGGAGATTATTTAGCTTCCTTTCACCTGAATTCATTTTAGCCCTTGGACTCCATTTAATTCCTTAGAATTCCAAAGCTTTGTCATAACTGTACTTTTACCTTTGGACTAAGATAGCTTGTTATGAATTATTCAGGGAAAAAAAATATCTGTCACTCCACCTGCATAGGACATTTTCTGGATGTATGCAGATTATTCTGTCAAATTACTCAAGATTCCTATTAAGCTGTGATGGGTTACTTCATTTGCTGCAGCCCATAATTATGAAATGAAAGGGTCAAGCTGCGTTGGCTTTGACTTCTGCTTTCCTGACTTTTTGACTTTGAGATAGTATATTCTTCTTAGTATATTATATGAAGACTCTGTGGGAGATGTTCTCATTAGCTATTTCTTCCTGTACTGAATCTCCATCATGCTTACAGCAATAAATATATATTTTTTTACATTAATATTATTTTTCAGAGCAGTGCAAAACACTGAATGGACCTCACAGCACTTTAATTTGTCAGCTGTGGCTATGTAGCTCCCTGACAGTTATCACAGATATCCTTACTTTTGAGCAAAGTAAGAGAATAGCATAAATTCACTTGGGAAGTGCTGATGCTACTATTTAAAATGGTAGTGACCGTAAACTGGTTTTATAGAGCTACATAGGAAATATCTATTGTTAAGAAATAAACAAAATTCTGCAGTGTACTTCAGGATAGGAGTCAGGTAGAGTGTTAGCTACCTTTTAAAATAAATTTTTTGGGGACAAAACATTCATATAATCAATTCTTTATATATTAGTAGCTTAGTTCTTCAGCAGTAGCTAAATACAGAATTCCCAAGAATTCCACAGTGTCAAGTTTCCCGTTGTTGTAAATGTATTTCACAACAATCTGTGAGCATGGCAGTAAACTTATTGTTTAATAAATACAATACCTACATAACTAATACCAGCTATCTAATACTGGAGAGTATTTGATACAATTACCTAAGGTTAATAGTACTTTTATCTTCAAGCAGTAGTGCTGAAGTCAATGTTTTACTCAACACGAACAAACATCACAACCTGTACATCTTTCAAGTACAAATATGTACTTAGTTATGATACATTTGTATTCAAATGTGTTTCCATGTTCTAGGCTGGATGAATATATTGCTTACATATAATGTAATCACACAGCAGTCTTGTGCATGCATAAATATGGTTAGCATGATGTTAAAGAGGGGAAGACTTTCTCATTTGATAAAGTAAGGAGGTTGTGTTGATTCTATGTCATAAAAAGATAGACTATTAACACCTATGACCTCATTTCTGCTTTCTTTGAGGTCTCACAACTGATACATTTCCTCCCTCAGCTGAAGTTGCTCCTCTAAGTTAGATAAAGCTAAAACTCCCCACTTTCTTCTGATCCTGTGGGTATTTCTATTACTTTAGAACAAGATTAAAATGGAATGAAAATCCAAATCTCACCATAGCTGCAAGAGCCAGGCTAAGATATTCTCAAGTAAATGAAAACAAATCTTGGTTCTTAACAGTTGAAGTGATGTTTAAAATCTGATGTCAAAAAAATAACCAATAATTTATATAGCAAGAGACCATTAAATTGAAATTAAGCATATGAGTGATTTCTGGTATATTTTTATTTCTCCAGTGGATAAGCTACACCTCTGATAAATGCAGCATTTGTCTGTGCTTTGTTGTAAAAAATGAATTAATGAACTAAATTATAGTTTATCTGTTTGATTTTAAAATTATTTATGATTAGGGGTGTCTGTACTTGATCCGCATTAATCTTTGCTCAAGTAAAAAATGAAAGATTCATTTTTCTTTTCTTTTTTAAATGGGGACCTTTCCATGTAATAACCTACAAGATATCAAGTAAGAAATGTCCAGTAATCAGTCAAGACATTGCTTGGACTAAAGACATAAACAATACTATAGAGTCAATTATATATAAAAAATGATTTAGTGGATTAGCTGTTTTGTGCACACTTTGGCCGCAATGCAGTACAGTCTGTTGCTACATATTTCATAAACCTCTGACTATTTTAATTAATTTCACATAGGATGGAATAGAGACCAGAGTTTTCACTTTATGGAAAAGTCTGCTGCTCTGAAATGTATGAGTCCAATGGAAAATAAGGAGTATATACATTTATCTGAAAGGAAAGCCATGGTAGAATGGTGGTTAAAAATCAAGTGAACTACTTCTTTTTTTCTAACAGCTTAAATATTTTTGGAATAGCTTAAAAATGAAAGTGGCTCCATTTCAGGACATAAATTTTAAAAAGTGTGTACAGGGGTAAAATAGTGATAGTATATGCATCACCTTTTTTTACAGCAATAAGAATTTTTGTATGAATAATCATATTGTTCCAATTTGTGAGGAAATGCATTTTCCTTATAAAAAAGTCTTTCTAACCTTTCTTATCTGTAACTTTAAAGTGATTTCACAATAGATGTGCTATAAAATTTGTTGTATTCACAGTTTTTGATTTAATAACACACTAGCAGAAAAATGATGCATCAGAGTTAATTAGCTTCCATTACATATTTTAAGATAGGTTGTAAAATTGTGCCTTACATTGGCCCTCTGTGTAAACAGAAGTAACTCAGAAAGCCTTAAACTTGCACAGTTTGTTTTCCCCAGGATATTTAATCATTTACAACATCTCAGTTTTTTATCCTGTCCATGTCTCTACTGCCATCATCCAGAACTGTACCTCCTGTATATTCATGCACCTTTGCATAACTGTGAATTTTACGGTTTCAATGTAGAAAATGAAGACTGCTACTGATTATAGGTTATGTATGCAGTGCTGAACAAAATTCCCCCAACAAAATGTATGGCATGTTAATTTCCACATGACAGACAATGGAGGCACTGCCATTTTAACCCTTGATTCAAAGCCAATGATCAAGCACCTGAAGATGACAAGTGCACATTCTCTGGCACACCCATGGTCTTTCTAAAGCCTACACAACAGAGAAACTATCTAGTGTATCTAAGGTCTGCTTAGATTTAGATGTCAAGTTCCTCATGAAAACAGGATTGACAGTGAAAGTAGATTAATTTTAACAAATGTTGAAGATATAAGTTAGGTGACTGGTGTAAAAGGACTTAGTAAGAAACACATCTGGATGAGTGTTTTATTTAATTTATCATGCACAGACATCTTAAAATGAGATGAGTCATTTGCTGACATGTCCCTGTCTCTCCACACACACTACAGGGAAAATTAAGCTTTGATCTGAGAGCTAGCCTTAGGTGGGTAAAACTGGTAGAGATAAAATCCACATATAGAAGTTTAGGTTTTTTGCTTCTTCTGCTCAGAAATTTATTCTTCATATTCTAGGAAGTAAAGAGATAGCAGGAAGAATAGAACCGGAGAGAAGCAGGAATAAATGAGCACCACACTCTTCCTAGTCACAATTCCTGGTTACCTTGTTGATTTAGCCTCCTTTTACATGCTGGTAAGCAATCAAATGAAAGCTCAAAATGCTTTACCATACCTGATTGTGGACTTTGTTTGGGGATTTTGGCTGCTGCTTCGGGGCTGGAGGTGGCACGTACACGCTGATTGGCAGAATTGTGGATGCTACTTGGGACAGCTGCTGAGATGTTTTTACGAGGTTTCATGTCTTGCAACCACATCGGGGATGCCTCAAAAGCTTGCATTCGCCGAGAGTGGCTGTTAGCATTGACTTTGAGAAATGCCTGGGCCTTGTACTCCTGAAGGTCTCCATAGTTGGCATCGGTCACCCTGCACTCATACAAGCCTTCATCCTTTTTCCTCACTTTTGAGATCTGCAGCTTGTGGGAGATGTCATTCCCTTGTACTTTTACTGTCTGCAGATTTTCCAGAAAAAAAAAAAA
>VZRX01017734.1:11595-32620 GCA_013398075.1 Notiomystis cincta | reverse complement strand
AAACCAACCAACCTCAAACCCAAATCTAAACCAGCCAAGAAGGGAAATGACTGTATGAGGGAAATGTCTGTACGTTTGAGTTTTGGGAGAGAAAGGGACAATTCCAGCACCAAATGAATGCCCACACTTTGGCCTGCATCCTTGGCATTCTCTTTCTTTTTTTATCTGAAGTGCTGCTATCAGAGTGTTAAACCTGTTGTCACTAAAGCTGGAGCCAGAAGTCCTGCCTTTGCCATACCCAAGTGCATTTCCTAAACAGGGGGTTGCATAACATTAAATACTCTGCATTTTCCATGTATTCTGTAGGCTTGATACTGACTCCTGGTGTTCAAGACCAATTTTGTAGGTCCCAGCTACTGAGAGTATTCTGAGTGCTAAAGGAGATTACAAAAAGGCCTTGCTGTATTGCTGACGTTTCCTGGCAAGACACAGAAATAATTCTGCGAGCTTTTTGAAGGTGACACTGCAAATCCCTGTTTTAAACACAATCCTCTGCTGTTTCTGAATTTGTTTATATCCAATCTAGGCACACCAGTGGGCACAGGATGCTTTCTCAGGCTGTGTGTCCAAGTAAGCAACACCTTTAGGGCTCCAGGAAGAGGCTGCCCAGTGACGACAGGTTCAAAGTCTCTGGCACAGGATCAGGACCAACAGTCAATTCCCAAAATCCAGCAGCTGAGTGGTTTCCTATTGGACAAAAAGAGGAAAGTGGAGCTGAAACTCCTCCAGTCAGCTCAAGAAGACAATTAACTTTTCAGTAAGACAGTTTTGATTATCTATTTATGTAGATGAGCAGTAAAGCATCAGGGCTCCTCCTTTTCTCACCTGTGTATGGAAAACCAAATCCATTTACAAAAATTGAATTCCTTAGGTTTGTGTTTATGCTTGGTAATTTGTAGCTCTATTCACATTCTGAACTGGATGTGACTTGCATGGTCACTTGCTTTTCTTTGGGTTGTCATGAAAACGAGGGATTTCTTGCTGGCTGCTAGAAAGAAATTTCCTAGAAAACAAAGTTACAACCAGTTCCTCCAAACATGTTCCCATAGCCATCCAACTATAAAACAGCCAAGAAAGATGCAAAACTGGAAATCCTGCTTTTTCCTTCAGAGGCAGAACGCAGTTCAGTGATTGCAAGGCTCCTGCAGTGTCACATGCCAAATCACCTTTGTAATCACTTGCTAGAGCAGAGCATCTTTTGGTTTGTTTCTGGTGGGACCTGGGTGCATTTTCAGGCCGTCTCATCTGTGGCTCCTACCATGAGGGGCCAATAAATCTCATCTTTGGCCTCAGAGGGAATTTGGCAGCTATCCCTGCAGGAGAGGTGGCAGATGGCAGCATATGCAGCAATTGCTGACATCAATAAAGCTGGAGAAAGCAAGCAGCAGAGGAGAGGCTGGGAAGTGAAACCCCCTCCACCACCACCTTTCCCTGTCCTCCTTCCTGCTGCTTTGTTTCATAGTCTGAAAATTGCTCTTCCTCAATTTTGGTCACTCTGGAAATGTTAGTTCACTTGGGGTAATGTTTAATAGGTTTACAAACTCCATTTGAAGGGAAAAAGCACAAGGGGTGACAGCAAAGGACTTGGTGGGGGTGTATCAGTGGGTGTGTCTATTTTCCCCTGAGTTCCACAGGTTTCTTGGTGGCATTTCTGAGAGCTCTTCTCAATAAAACAGCTAAAGGGGACTTTACTCTGACTTACTCCTTTGGGTACCAAACCTGCTGAGTACTCCATCCTGCTCACATATAGAAATAGATAAAAGTGGCAGTGATATGCTTGCACTGAAAATTATCTGGATGGTTCTCTGTTCATCAAGAGATGCATTAGGGATCATGCCCTATATTGCCCTCCCCACTGAGACTGGGACATGTAGGGCTTTAGAGAAACAATAAGAACATGGAAACTTGTGCAGAGCTGAGGGAAAGCCTATGGTCAGCAGAGAGAGAAATGTGCTGGAGAAAGCAAACAGCAAAAGAAGGGAGGGGAGATAAAACAAGGGAGAGAACAAAAGTGTAGCAGAGGCAAGGCTCAGAGTCTAGGGGAGACATCTGACAAGTGACAGGGACTCGTCACACAACCAGAAGAGAGGCAGCAGTGAGAAATTGGGTGGCTCTAGCTGAGTTGAGAATCACATGAGCAGCTCACCCAGAGCCTGCACTCCAGAAGCCAAAGTTCAAAGGCAGGGATGCTCCCATGGTTTTTATGGTTCACTTCTGGGTCATTCGATGGAAGAGATTCTAAATTTGACAACTCCTAATGTTGAAAGAGGTTTAGATAGTTTTAAATCTGTTCAGCTTATCCCTGTTTGAGGTAAGAATGAATGGCTCAATTGTTCACTTTAATAAAATTCAAATAAAAAAGAGCCATCCAGCACCACAGAAAAGAGGGTCTCTCACTGAAGAGGAAAGTGAGGATGGTGCAGCTTCATTCTATCTCATGATGGCCTAACTATGGTCACTATCAAAACAGTAATTGCCACCATGAGGCTTCTACAGACCAAATTTGGATCATGGCATTTGATTTTCCCAAGCATGTTAAGCTCTTTGCAGTTCCTTTAGTGGATTTAGCCACCCAATTGATAAATCCTTTTGAAATCTAGCCTCTTCTATGAAGTGGGCTGTGGAAGGCATGATGCCCTTTTTTAATTCATGCCCACCCATTATTTGTCAGATTTACCCTTGATCCAGGACTTATTATCAAATTGTCTCCAAAAAAATCAACCAAAAAACCTGTGATGGCATCCTCAAAAGTCTTGGCCTTGTTGGCCCTCTCCCCAGGTATTTGGCAGTTGGAAGAAAAGGAAAATATCCCCTAATATTTTGCACAAATTCTCCTTGTCACTGTTCAAACCTGTAATTTATTTAAGGCCATTACTTTTTTTTTTTTTTTTTTTCCTTTTGTCTACCTGTGGACAAAGAAGGTTAATTCCCTTCTGGATGTTTGTTTGTTAGCTTGGTTTGGGGTTTTTTGGGTTGGTGGCTTTTTTGTGTGTTGGTTTGTTTTTAAATATTGTGAGTGGCTTAACTTTTGCCAGGTCACCTTCAGCACAGTCTTTACTGAAAGTCCTACAGTTCATATCTGAGAGAGCAGAGCATTTCAATTTCCCCTGTGCCAACAAGTGGCCTAATGTAAAATCACCTCCTTTTGTGCCAAGGCTACACAAAAGAAAAACAGATCAGCTGGCCTCTAAAATTGCCCTGATTTATACATCCACATATCTCTAAAAAGCATGGCACTAAATTAGAGGTGCCTGTGTTCCTGCCACAAGAACACCCCAGGTATTACAGAATATCCTTCTGATTGTCCCAAACAGCAGAGAATGCCTGTTTGTTTTAAAGAAAGCTTGGAAAAAATGCCTGTGCAATTCTTTCTCTCACAAAGCCATGGTCCAATTGAACTGAGAAAGCAGCAGATATTTAATGGGTCAACTCTGCTTTCTGTACTCTCTGATGTTCTTCAAGCACAGTAATCTCATTCCCAACTGTTCCTTATGTCATACAGAACAAAACAACTCAAAAATCCATTTTGAAAATATTAACGTGTTTACTAATTCCGTCTTTTGCTACAGATGAGCTGTTTGGCTCTTTTATCCATGTCCATGGTATTTGTGTGTTTGCCCTGTCAAATCTCCCGTGGGATTAATTCCCAGAGCCTAAAGTCCCAGGAGTGGGTTACATCCTGAGCTCTTGGAAGAGCTGTCTTGCTTTTCAGTGTGCTAAATCCCCCAGGGTGATTTCACAGGTAGCAACCTCCGGGCAGGACTAACCTCGGGAGGAAAAAAACACCCAGCACAGGGTGAGTGTGTCAGCAACGGCAGCTGACGCAAACAGCGACACCTTCACACTGGGAAGCCACGAAATCCATCAGTGCTGACTGAAGTATTTTGGGCTTGTCAAGCGTCATTGTTTTGGACTTCTCCTGACCTCGCTTAGCAGAACGGTACCACCGCCTGTAAACTTTGGCTTCGGTATTTGCAGTGATAAGTAGCTCTGTAGGCATTTGTTTTCTCTCATCAAATCGTTAAATGGTAATGCAGTTGTTAGTTTGCCGTGCCCACTTCGAATACATTTTGCAGCCAGTAACCATTCCCAGTTCATTAAGTGCCTGACCTCAGCATTAACACCCCCTCTGCTCGGGTTGCCTTGGAAACAAAGCTTCCTGTGCGTAATCCAAGCTTATCTAGCTCTTTATCCTACATGTGACCCTTAATTACTTGCTAAATTAGAATGGTTTTCTGAAAATCACAAGAGGAGGTTAATATGTTCTTCCAGAGCTAGTCAAGCTAAGATGACACTAAATTCACAGGGAATTCAAATTCCATGATCCCTGAAGGCGTCTCTTTCAGAAGGAAGATGAACTTTCCCAATGGGAGGCAGTGTGCCATGATAATGCTCCTGTCACTCACTTTCCTTGCCCTGCTTGTCCAGACCCAGCTTAATCCAGTGTGAACAACTGAGTAAGTAAATATCAGGTTGATTAATTTTGGTGCAAGATTCAGTAACCACTTGTCTTCTGTAATTAACATTGTAATTGAAATTCAGTAATGCACTTCATCCACAGATTGCTGGCCTAGGAGCAGGAACAAGGGAGAATCCTTAAGGCTGTGACAGGGAGATGAAGCATAGAAAAACAGGGCTCGATATATTATTAGTTTCTTTAAAATTGTGGTACATTATAAGAAATTCTTCTGTCAAAAAATAGCTTTTTAGAAGGCTGGCTGATGATCTTAGAGGTCTTTTCCAACCTTAATAACTATTATTCTAAAAAGAAAAAATGTAACTTCCAGATGTCTTGAAGTAGAGATGAAATGGGGTTGGATTGCTGAAATATGGCTTAAAATTTCTGAAAATCCACCTTCCCTTCACTGATTTGTTAAAAAGACATCATGAGAAAAGGTATTGCTCTCTAAGATGCCCAGTGCTTTTCCTATCCATTGTTTCCAGTGGCAACTCAAGGACAGTGAGTCTTTGGCTTCAATGAGTGGCTTTATCAAGCTGTGCTAAGGCTCAAGTGCTAAGGCATAGTCTCAGGAAAAAACAAAACTAAAATCCTCTGTGACTTCCACACAGCATTTCATTAACTGCACATAAATTCAGGCATAGCCAGTGCAAAAATCCCAGTCTGTTTCAGCATTCCCATCTATTGTGACACAGAAAATAACTCTTTCCTGTTGCTTTCAGAGATATTTATAAAAATCATGGACTGATCACTGAGATGGGAAGACACCAGACAAGTCCTGTGGATACAGATACAGCCACTTGCATTTCTGCTCAAAATCCTAAGATACCTCAAAAGTTTATTAGCATAAGCAGTGGTTTTCTCCTCACTTTTTAGAAGAGTTTGCTCACTGGAGGCTCATTTCTTTTCCTTTCCTCTCCTCTGCCCTTTCCAGTGTGGGCTTGTTAATGTGTCCAAATGCTCAGAGCTCTGGAGGTTGAAGGAGAGATTTATAATTACTGTGTGTTCATAGGGGTTTTGACTTCCCTGATGAGATCTATGGAAAATATCATGGCATTTTAATAAGAATAATGACAGAAAAATTATACCAACTATTTTCAGGCAGAGTTTGAGAAAATTAAGGTATTTCATTTGTTATGATTGTACATAATTGTGATTATACAGATTATCATCCTGCCACTGCTCTCAGCCCCTGCCAATCCAATTGGGTTTCAGGCCAGTGGGCCCTTTTCTGTTCTCTTTGCTGAGCCTCCATTTCCCAGTTACTAGGTTTGAATTCAAATGCAATTTTCAGGACAGAATTCAAGAAAGTTCTTACAAATAGGAAACTTTTTTTGTTTCCTGTAGTGAGCTCATATAGCAAAAAACTTGAAGAAACTTAACTTGAAGAGTCTGAACTGCTAATATCTATAATTTTGGGAGTCTCTGGATATTTTCCTGCATGTCACAGTGGGTTGGAGGGCAGCTTTCCATGCCTGGGAAGAAGATTTTTAGAGGAGTTTCCATTTTCAAAGGAGGTTTTACAAATCCTCCATGCACAATTACTAAGACAGTGTCTATGCCAATGCCTCTAAGTGGCAAAAATTCACCCTGCTTTCACCTATGTGGGTGAGTGAGTAAGAGGGAATTGTTTCAAGACTTGTGCTTTTTGGTTTCTACTCTCCTTCAGTGTGGTTCTGGTATTCTATTGGCATCAATTCTGAGGTTACCACCAAATGCAGGAAAGAGACAGGAGAGGGCCTCTTGAATCTCTGATTGACACACCGTTTTTTCCTTTGAAGTAATTCCAGAATTTTACCTCAAAAATTACTTTCTAGATCTTTAAAGGACAGAAAAACAGCTGAGTTTTCTGTGTCTAGAAAGCTGTCAAGAAGATTCCCAACTCCCTTGGCATCTCCCACATATATGCTCTAAGAAAGTAAAATAGATTCATAAATCAGGGATGGTTTAGAATATTGTTGGATGGAAGACATTCTACAAAACAAAACATCAAGCACTTCTTTCTCTATAGAAACAAGTGTTAACTGATTAAGAATACTCAATGTATTTGTATCTAGAAATTCTTCTAAAATTTATCTCAGAAACATTTTGCTTGTCAAGTCTCATCTGATCATTATATATTTCCTTACTCCTTTATGTAGTTGAAAAACAAGTAAGAATGTAAGGTTTTACTTTCACCCATGTTGAAGAAAATGTGTGCCATTTTAAAAAAAGAACTTAATCTCTCCTGAATACCTTCAAGATCATCCTCTTCTTTAGCAGGCTCTGAACCTACTTACTAAGTCTTAGATTGCTCATACTCAGATTAAGAGGAAAAGAAGGGATGTCAGAATGAAATGGGTATGAAAAATGTAGAACAAAACCGAAGAGTGTAAAGAAAGTGAAAAAATAAACCACTCCTGATAATTATTTTCTTCTCCAATAAGGCTGTAAGACAGGCTGCTAAATGAAAAGGAAGATAATGAAAAAGGAAGCTCCTAAGTGTTGGTTCAGTGCTTGATTTAACTCTGAGCCAAGCCCTGTCCCTGCTGTGTGACGCTGCACACCAACAAACAGCCGTGTTTCTCATCTTGGCAATGTCGGGGGCCCTCCCCACCTGTTACCTGTCATGGTTGGGGCCTGCCTGTCACCTGAGGTTTGCTTTGCTTACCTCTGTAGAAAGTTGGCCTCGCACGCTGGGAGAAACAATGTGGATTTTCCTGCGGCACTTCCGACTACTATGCAAATGAACGGAAAAGAGCCCCTGGAAGTGCGGTCTTTGCTAAGAAAGTAGTATTGAGGGGAAAGGAGAGATTATTTATCTTTCAGACATTCTCTGCACTGTTAGCGGCTCGCACGAGAGGCCGCACGAATGAGGCGGACCCGCACACCGCCTCACAGCCCGCAGCCCCTCACACCCGCGGCAGCTCGGAAATTCGCCGGGAGGGACTGGGACTGGGACCGGGACCGGGACCGGGGCCAGACTCTCACCGCACCGTGCGGCCCGACCCGCTCGCCGCCCCTGCTCCCCGGCCCGGCCCCGCCCCCAGCCCGGCCTGGCTCCCGCCCCGTTCCCCGCCCTCACGCCGGCCCCGCCTTTCTCCCCGCCTTTCTCCCCGCCCTGCGCGTGCCCGCCCCTGCGCTCGTCCAATCAGGGGCCGCCCCGCTGGCCCTGTGCATCGCCTCGCAGCTCAGCCAAGATGGCGGCGCCGCTCGCCCCTTTGGTGCTCCTGCTCGCCCTCGGCCATCCGGCGCTCGCTGCCGCGCAGGCCACGGAGGGCGCGGCGGCCGCGCCGCATCGGCGCTTCGAGTACAAGTACAGCTTCAAGGGGCCGCACCTGGTGCAGGCGGACGGCACGGTGCCATTCTGGGTGCACACGGGCAGTAAGTGCCAGGCGGGGCTGGCGGGGCCGGTGGCGTTGCTGAGGCAGCCGTGTGTGGGTCGGGGGATGCGACGTCTCGGCGAGAAACCGCAGGCGAACTTGGCCGTGGGTGCGGCCGTGCCCTCGGGCTCCACGTGGTACGAGAGGGGCAGAGGAGATGCTGCGGTGGCGGGAAAGCGCCCGGGCTCCCACCCGCGGTGTGACGGCCCCCGTGGCCTCCTGGTGTGGGCCCCGTGTGGGGGACTCGTGGCGCGGCTGGGAAGTGCTGATGTGTCGCTGCTGCCGCGTTCCAGGTCGGCCCGGGTCGTGCTGCCAGAAGAGCTGTGAGGTTTCGTCGTCTCAAAGCTCGAAATGCAAAGTGTGCCTTGGCAAATAGGACTTGGGTGAAGAACTTTTGTCCGGTTTCTGTGCGCTCTAGGTTAAGGGTTCCATTGTACTCAAAGGCTCGTTGTCCTTCTGAGTATCCCTCCTTGTGAAAGGTGTTGACATTTACGGTTCCACCTTCGTGTAGTTTCTCTGCAGTAAAACTTTTGCTGTGGTTTTCGTTTTGTCAGTTTCGTTGCTGCTGCTTAATTCTTAAATGTAACTTTTTTACTTGACAGTATGCTACGAGTGACATGAAGGAAACTATCTATAGATGAGGGTTTTTTGCCCCTGCTTTTTCAAGAAAATAATCCCTAAACGAAGTGTTATTTAATGCAAGCAAATTAATCTCTTTCTGAATGTATGCCTGTTGCTCTTTTACACTGCTAAACAGAAAATTATAAGCTCTTGTTTCCTTTCTAGATGCCATCCCTAGTGCAGATCAGATCCGTATAACAACCTCCTTGAAAAGCCAGAAAGGCTCCGTGTGGACAAAAAACAAATCAATATTTGAATATTGGGAAGTGGAAGTGACCTTTCGAGTTACAGGAAGAGGCCGCATTGGAGCTGATGGATTGGTAGGAGCAGTTTCATTTTACTAAGAAACTAAACGTGCTTTAAAAGTGAATCTTGACTTAGGGCTTTTTGCTTTCTTCATAGGCAATCTGGTTTACAGAGGAGCAAGGCTTGGAAGGTCCTGTTTTTGGGGCAGCTGATAAATGGAACGGTGTTGGAATTTTCTTTGATTCCTTTGACAATGATGGAAAGGTTGGTTGGAAGGAAACTCTTCCAGGAAAGATGATAAATTAATTTCCTGCCTGTTGAGAAAAAAAACTAGGATGTTGTTTTCTACTCTTCCCCTCTTTCACTTCAAAGGGATAAAATAAAATAGTCAAGTTTCCCTTATAGTTGAAACACCAATTTCTATGTGTGTCTTCAGAGATGCTCTTTTTTTTTTTCTTTTTTTGAAGAAATCTGCCTTGAGTAGCTCAGTAGCAAAGATTTTGTAGCAGATGAGGATGACAATTGCTGTTTTCAATTCTCTCTTTTCCAGTCCAGAATGATCCTGAAACTTAAACAATACATAATAAATCTACTTTGGTGCTTTTGCTTTCCCTGCACAACTTTGGCTTGCTTTTAGACATTCTAGACAGGTTTTAGTAGAAGGCTGTCGGGGTGTTGCTGATATTTCCCTGCAAATTAAACTAACCAATTTGTGTGCCATTTCTTTCCCTAGAAAAACAATCCTGGAGTGATTGTTGTAGGCAACAATGGAAAGCTGCTGTATGACCATCAGAAGTAAGTTTATTTTCAGTGTTATTGCTGAATGCTTGTTTTGAATGCTGAAATGTTCCATGAAACCCCTTGAGAAGCGTTATAAAGGCTTCTTTCATATGAAACTTTGTTGTTTCCTTTACATTTGAGAGTTTCTATTTGTTTAAATACTGCTTTGGCAGTAACAGCAGAGAAATTTGCAACTGATGGATATTTAAGTGGCATATGTCCTTTGGGGAATGTATGAGCTCAGATAAATGTATAAATATAAATATAAGGATCCTCCACACATGGCTAACAACTGGCAGAAGTGACTAACTGAAAGCTAATTGCTGTTCCTAAAATTAGTTGGATTAATTTTGATTTCTGATTGTTTATCAACAGCAGAATAGACACGTTTTTTGATTTCCAAGAGATGTCTAGCTCAGTTGGTGCAGTCACTACAGCTTATTTCCATCTAGGTTCCCAGGTGCAGAATGTATCTGAAAATGACCTCTTAGAATGCACCTTAGAAAGCAGATTGCCCCATTCCTGCATTCCCTCTGCATTGTGTCCTGTGTACAGCCTGCAGATCCCAGGCTTGGAGAGTTCAGTGCACTTACAGAACAGCCTTGGAAAAGCCTGCAGATTGAAAAGCTGGGATGAGGTTGCTTAGTGAGTCAGATACTTTTTTGGTCCAGCTGATTAATCATAAGCCAGAGTTTTATTGATGTTCTCTTTTTTCACAGTGATGGATCCACACAAACACTGGCATCCTGTCAGAGGGATTTTCGGAACAAGCCCTATCCTGTGCGAGTCAAGATCACCTACTACCAAAAAACCCTGACTGTAAGTCTGAAATAACAGAATTACTTGTCTTTCTCAGCTTCTTCAATGTGAGACTGGCTTTTCACAGAGTTGCAACAAATATGTCAGTTCCAGTGTTGGAAATGTGGAGCTTGGCAGCAGAAATTGGGAGGAGGTGCTGTGTTTAAATGCTACACAGGTTCTTTTGGTTGCATTAGAATGCAGGTATTGCTGATTTTTCTAATGTGACTTAGGAGGCAGTCATGCAAATACACTCATAATGTGCTCAAACCCTTCTGTTGCTCTTGACTTGCCTGGAGAGGTGTCCCAAAGTCAGGATCTGTTTAAGCTTCAAGTGACTGAGCAGCTCCTGAGCTTGGTATTTCTTAAGCTGATCTAAGCATTGCAGAGGGTTTTTTTAGCTGATTTTTCTTCTTGAAATATGGCTAAAAATTTAAAACTATTTAACAGTAGATTTAAATTTTCTCCTTGAAGCTTCTTACCTCCAAAAATAGTAGGGCTTCGAAGACTAAAGATTAAAAAACACTGGTATAAGGAAGTCTTTAAGACTTCTTAAATACTATTCAGTTGATTGTGAATTCCTTCTAGGTAAGGAGAGAAAAATACTAATGTGGTGCCAGGTTGTGAAAGCTACAGAATATGTGTTTGTTGGCTTCTGATGCCTTCTGAAAAGGTGTTGTTCATATATTCACAGGTAGCAGCCTGTGCAGAGGTGCAGAGCTATCATTTTGTAGTAGAAGTTTCTCTAAAAGTAAACATGACTGCCCCTAAAAAAGTGCAGACCTTGTCCTGTGTTGTAATGGGAAAAGCTGCCTGTCATTCCTGAATTAAATTTCATCCTCCAAGGCTGCTCTGTTTTCACCTGGGCCCTGATGCAGTCCTCTGCAGATCAGAACTGCAAGGGATGACTGGTGTAGCTCAGGTCTGTGTTGCCCAGAACCTTCTTAGGATGTAGACTTTTGCAAATAGAATGCTTATGTAAAATGTTGGTAAAATGTCTCTTTCAGAAAATAAATAGTTTTTGATTTCTGCTGTGAGCTGCTGAGTTACCCAATAAGTTGTATTTTGTGAGCATTAGTGCAAATTAGTAATTGTTTTAGATGAAACAATTAGCACAAATGTGGTGAAGATCCTAAATGTTTGTCCTTTTAGGTACTAATTAATAATGGCTTTACTCCGGATAAAGAAGACTATGAATTTTGTGCCAAAGTGGAAGATATGGTGTTGCCATCACAAGGGTACTTTGGAATATCTGCAGCCACAGGGGGACTTGCAGGTAGGAAACATTAAAAATGATGGCAAATGCTGTGGGGGCTTGCAAGAGAGGTTGGTTGGCTGGTTGGGTTTTTACTCCTAGTGTTGATCCATTATACCAATTTTTGACCATGATGATGTACTTAACCCTCTTGCAGTCCCAAATTACTGACATGCTTTGGCCTTTTCCTGACTCTAGCTAAAGAATTTCTGTGTTTTTCCTGACAAAGCCCCTGTATAGTCACGTTCTCTACTGCACAAACTCTTGGGAGGATGCTGTTTTTTGAAGATCCTTTGCAAGTGGAAGGTTGGCTTGGGAATTACAGACATTTGTAAGGTGGTTTTGTTTTGTTTGTTGAATACAGATGACCATGATGTGCTGTCATTTCTCACCTTCCAACTGACTGAGCCTGGGAAGGAAGCAGTAAGCATTTTTATGCATGATTAGTAAAATAGATTTTGTGTATGTTATTTTATGTGTAGTACCAGATTCTGCTATTTCCTCTTAAGTCACATGTGGCATTCCTGTTTCTCAGTTTTGGCATGTAGCTGTGCTGTCATCTGGTTTAGAAAAATTAAACTAGTATTGTAATGTTTCAGTGATATTGTCATTAATATTCTCAAGACCAGAATTCTGGAAGGACCACAAAACTCATCATGTTAAATCAAACCGTGCAGTACTACAAAGTACATTTTCTTTGGAAAGTGGGCAAATATCTGTTCTCACTTTCAACTTTCCCTACTTCTAGAATGACTCTGTACTGCTAAATAGCATTTATTAAAACTTGCCTTAATTTTCTAATAGGAAAGTTTTCTATTTGATCTCCATCTGTGTAGTTTCTCACTCCAGCTAAATGTATGAGTGTGCTGCAGTACTTTTGGTCAGAATTCCTATTTAAAATCTGAACACCCTTGCTTCAGAGTCAGTTGTGTTAAGAGTAAGTGAGAACATGAGAAGAATCTCACACATGCCCTTCCCTCCAATAATGTTTTAAAGCCAACACCAGATGCAGAAATCCCTCAGAAAGATAAAGAGAAGTATCAAGAGGAGTTTGAACACTTCCAGCAAGAATTGGATAAGAAGAAGGAAGAATTTCAAAGGGAACATCCTGATGTGCAAGGACAGCCAGGCAAGTTATTTGAGCTGTTTTTCAGTTGTCTAGGAAAACATTTGTTTTCCAGGATGCTTAGAACTAGGGATACTCTGGTTGATCATGCTAAACTCCTGCTGATGTTACATTATTTAAAAATCTTTACTGTAATGTGTTTTCTGTTTATAAAGTTATTTTGGTGGCGCCTGGCTTGAGAACAAAATGAATGACTGGAAACATGATGGGAATTATGAACAACAGAAGGGAGAGAAGGTCCTGCATCCCTCTGTAAAGTGAGGATTAAGAAACCATGTCCTTTTTTCATTATTTTAAGGACATCGTTTTGGTCTGTTTCTGCATATTCATAGAAAACGTTTTTTTTAAAGGTGGACTAGTGCATATCTTGGAACATGTGCTTACCATGGAAAAGCTTTTTAATGTTTGCCTAATGCTGGGCAAACAAGAACCTGATTATTTGAAAATATAATGGAAGCCATTTGTTACTTCTATGGATTTTAATAGCTGTATGTGACTGCAAATACACTGGGAATGTACTTTGGGCATCTAGATGTGAAATTTCAGGTTGTCATCTTTTATTGCACACTGATAAGTTATGACTGTTCTAAAGGTCCTGTATGTTATTTTGATCTGCATTTTTGAGATGCAGTTCAGCCTTTCATTGATAAGAAATAATCCCTTTGCCACAGAGTCTTTTGGACTTTGGGATGGTGAAGTTGTAGAAAAAGGTAGATGGATGTGGCTATGTTAAGGGAGCCAGAAAAATGATCCAGTGCAACTTGCAAGGAGTGTGCACGTGTAAGAACCCCCTGTGCTTTTTTTTGTAGCAGCAGATGATGTTTTTGAAACTGTGAGTGATCGTGAGCTGAGGCAAATCTTTGAGGGGCAGAATCGAATTCATCTGGAAATCAAACAGCTTAACAGGCAGCTGGATATGATTCTGGATGAGCAGAGGAAATATGTCTCTGCAGTCACAGAGGAGATTGCCAAAAGAGGAGCTGGGTTTCCAGGGCAGCAGGGACAGGTAAATAAACCCCATGGTGATTCAGAGCCTATCCTGATTTCAGCAGTGGGATCCATTTGTTTTTTCCAAGATATGTTGATCTTTTTCCTCCCCCTGCCCCTACCAGGTTTCCCAGCAAGAGATAGAGACAGTTGTGAAAACCCAAGAAGAGGTCATTAGACAAGTAAAGGAAATAAGGTAAACACCTTCCAAATATTAAGGCTGTGTTTTGCATTTAATTATTTCCTTTTAAATCCTGTGTATTATTTCTGTGGGACAATATTGACAAACTTGATGTTTGTGTCAGTTCCTTAGTGAAGACTCCCTGCATATATTTAATTTCTCTAATGAAGTCAGTTCACGCCCCAAGGATTGTTAAGCACCCAAATTTGTCTCTTTTTTATCATGAAATTCCACTTCAACGGGTAAGTTCATCCCCTTTAAAAACAATGAAGTAAAACCCTCATCTTGAAGGTGCTACACTGCTAAAATAGATTTGTGAGGATGCTTGTGTTTGATGGGGATGTCTCAGTACTTCTTTTAAGATCTTGTATTGCTGCTTTCTTAATCAGGAATGGCTTTAAGCTGGTTTCACCCTTCATGTGTAGCAGCTAAAACATTCCTTACCTTGTGTTTAAAAAGAAAAAGGAGAAAAACAATTCCTTCAGTTGTGCTTTTTTTTCTCCCCTGTATTAGTTCAAGGGCAGCTCTTGTGATCTATCTAAGTAGGTCAGTTTTTTGTAGAATGAAGATTAGAGTGCTTCCATTTTTGCACTTGTTCTTCCATGGAAGCTTATATGTTAATATTCTTGACAAATCTTTATACCTTGCAAGCAAATTAGATTTTCTTGTTAACATTGGCAGTCTGCCCTTTTTAGTGACTGCTTACCAGCTTGGAGTTTGCGTAACATCATCTTAATATTTTTCTTAGATTAAAGAAGTGCTTTATTTAGAGAGAGAAATAAACAGCCCCTTGGTGCATCGCTTGTCAGGGAAAGGACTTAGGGGCCAAGTAATTTTCTTGGCAAGATTGTGGATTTCTTAATCACCTGTTTACAGAAGAATCCTGCATGTTCCTACAATAGAAACTGTCAGCAGGGTGTTATTAATGCAAAAGTCAATATAAATTCAATTTGATACAGCCCATGTCTATTAAGGGAAGTTATTTTGCTTTTAACAGAGACTGGATCAGTCTGGGGCAAGGTGGGTGTGCAGATTTCTGTTCATTAGTTAGAGATGGCGCTGTTAAGAGGGAGAAGAACCAAGTCAATGTCCCACTTGTGTTGTAACACTGTGAGGCATGTGGAAAACCAATTACTATCAGTGGTTATTAGGCAGTGGACATGATGAGTTATTTAAGATAAAACCTTCCAATGAGAAATTTACTTCTAAAATACATTATTATAACACTAATTGTAAGTCCAGGTAAACGAAAAATTGCTGACCACTCTACAAAGAGTTAGGAGTGCTCCATGAAAGCATTGAAGTAAGCTCCCATCTGAATCAAATAGAAAGTTTTAAGTAAATTAAAAAGAAATCCAAAGGAATACATTTTGATTGTCTATTCTGTTAATAACAAAGAGATTGTCATTCACATGATAAATATTTTAGCTGTAGAATAATCCTCTTTGCCACTCAAAAGAAACAGCACAGTAGGGGAAAATTATATAAACATATTGATTAGAGATTAGGGGCTTTTTTCTCTCATTGACTAGTTTACCTCAAACTAAATTAGTTATGAAACGTCAACTTTTTCTGGATTTAATTTCATTTGTTGTAGAAGCAAAATGAATTCACAATAAGACAATATTAAGTATTATGACAATGCATATGGGAAATTAATTCCTCATATAAATGGTAATCATGAAATAAGTATGTATCTAAATCTTTTCTTATCCCTAAAGCCTCTTCCTTGTTTTTATTTCTTACATGACTGCATTTATTTATTTATTTATTTATTTATTTATTTATTTATTTATTTATTTATTTTTCAAACAGCTTTTGGGTTTCTTCAAAGATTACATTAAACTCTGCTGATCCTAAACCCTCAGTAAGAGCCTCAGACAGAACTCTTGTTCTATAGTCCTCATCAGTCAGGCAGAATATTTTCTAGTTCTTATTCTCAGCATGACTGGAAGATGGGGCACTCTACAAATGGCAACTGCACAAATAACTATTTTAAAAAATTATAGTTTGACTAAAGGATTATTTCTTGGGAGGAATTCTTGAAAGCTGGAAAAAAATTGCTGCCTTTTGGGGCAACTGTGTTTCAGCCTAATTCTAATGAACTAAAAACTGTTCAGAATAACTACTGTTTGTAGAAAAGCTGCTGTGTTTGTCTTGTTTCAGAAATTCTGTGACTGATGCTCTGCAATCCATCAGTGGGGCTCAACACCCTGGCTCTGCAGGAGTCTATGAAACAACTCAGCACTTCAATGACATCAAAGAACACCTTCATGTAGTAAAGAGGGACATAGAGCATTTAGTACAACGCAACACGGTAATTTATGTGCTGGGAGTGTAAAGCATGAGTGGAACACAGCTTTTTTTGGCTGTTAGTGAAAAGCTAGGATGAGCCAGCATGCAATTTAGGGAGCAATTAATCCTTCATTAAGCTGCTTCGCTAAAACTATGCTGCCTTGACCTAACTGCATGATCTGGGTCTTGATGAGAAGTTTTGCACAAAGAGCATGATTTTTAGTCTAATTTCCTGTGGAAACAAGGTCAAGCAATTAGGTTTTCTGGGTGCTTTTTTTGTGTGTGTTTGTCCCCCTACTTAACAGCTCTATACAGAGGGGATTCTGTGGTGCTTCTGCGCACAAGGGAGAGCTTTAATCAGGGGAAGCTCAGGCAGGCTCTGCCTAAGGTTTCTTAATGCAAAAAAATGACTGAACACATTCAGGAGTATCTTAGTCTAGCCTAGGTAGCAATTAAGCTGAATTGCCTTATGATCCATAGAAGGTCCTTGATTAATTTACCATATTTATGTATTCTTTCCCATATAACCCTCAATTTGACATCAGGCAATTTATCTGAGAAATGTAAAGGTGGAAGGGGAGAGTGAGATGAAGAGTAAGATTATTTTTCAGGCTACTGTAATTTCTCTCCATTTTCTGCTTGTGCTCTGATTTTTGCATCACATTGCAAAGCCCTTGTTTTGTAAGTCTTTTGATGGGATAATTGTTTGCTCTTTTCTTGTTTTTTAGCCATCCAGTGAGAAACAAAAGTGTCCAGAGTTGCCACCATTTCCATCCTGCTTATCTACAGTGCATTTCTTCATATTTGTGGCAGTGCAAACTGTGTTATTCATTGGTTATGTCATGTATAGGTAAGTCTTGTGTGGCTTAGAGACAGCATGGCAAATAGTTTTAGAACTGCTGACTGATAATGCCATTGGAGTGGTATCATTATGTTAATCTTGTTAAAACAAGCAATCATTCAGATTGCAAGAGACCTTGGGAGGTCTCCAGTTCAATCTTCTGCTCCAAACAGGGTCCACACTGAATTCAGACAAGGTCACTTGGGGTTTAAAGTGGTCAGGTCTTCAGAACCTCTAAGAATGCAAAATTTCCCACTGTCCCAGAACCCAATGGATATGTTGAATTATCATAATGAAGTTTGGTTTATTCTACCCCCACTCACCCACTGGGTATCAAGTGGGAACNTTTCCCCTTTCCCTCTTTCCCCTTTCCCTCTTTCCCCTTTCCCTCTTTCCCCTTTCCCTCTTTCCCCTTTCCCTCTTTCCCCTTTCCCTCTTTCCCCTTTCCCTCTTTCCCCTTTCCCTCTTTCCCCTTTCCCTCTTTCCCCTTTCCCTCTTTCCCCTTTCCCTCTTTCCCCTTTCCCTCTTTCCCCTTTCCCTCTTTCCCCTTTCCCTCTTTCCCCTTTCCCTCTTTCCCCTTTCCCTCTTTCCCCTTTCCCTCTTTCCCCTTTCCCTCTTTCCCCTTTCCCTCTTTCCCCTTTCCCTCTTTCCCCTTTCCCTCTTTCCCCTTTCCCTCTTTCCCCTTTCCCTCTTTCCCCTTTCCCTCTTTCCCCTTTCCCTCTTTCCCCTTTCCCTCTTTCCCCTTTCCCTCTTTCCCCTTTCCCTCTTTCCCCTTTCCCTCTTTCCCCTTTCCCTCTTTCCCCTTTCCCTCTTTCCCCTTTCCCTCTTTCCCCTTTCCCTCTTTCCCCTTTCCCTCTTTCCCCTTTCCCTCTTTCCTTTCCTTCTTTTTTGTTCTCTTCCTCCCCCTTGTGATGTCATAATGTTGAAATTCTGTTTGCATTGATGAAAAGGACAACCTCCATGCTTGGTAGTCTTTTTGCCATCAGTCAGAATGATGATTTCCAAGACAAACAAGGTTCTCTCCAGTTCTTTGTGATGTGTTTGTAATTCTAGCACCTGGATGTGGTTGATCCACTAAGAAAATAAATTATCTGTGCCAGAGGGAAAAGGAAATCCCACTTAAAGTCAATTCTTTCCTGCTTAGTTGCATGGGTTTCCTTACCTAAGATGATCTTTAGGCCAATCAGATACTGAGAAGCTTCAGAAAATGTTTAAGAGTATTTAAAAAGTCAGTTTGTTTGTTCTTTCATTGTTTCTGGCCTGTGTCCAGAATGTGGGGTTGTTTGGGTTTTTTCCTTTTGTGTCTGATGCAAAATTGGAACTACAGTGATGCCACCCATGTCTTTGTGAATAGAAAGAAATATATTCTGGTTTTGTGATATAACATATTTTCTCTAAGTCTTTGTTGATAAGGAATGGAATCTTCTAATCCTCAAATAAATGAAAATTTAAATCAGTTACTTAGTTTCAGGTTAAAAAGACTTGAAGAATTCTTTTCTGCCTTTTCTTTCAGGAGCCAACAAGAAGCAGCAGCCAAAAAGTTCTTTTGATGACCTGTTCCTTTTGTGTGTACATAACAGCAGTCTGTATGCACAGAAAATTCTACACTTCTGTAAATGAGGGAAATTTTAGTGTTGGATATACTTCAATATTCTAAATTATTGAATTTTGTTAAATAAAATGAGTTCTCATTTAAAGTGTTGATGCTAAAAACAGGGAGCAGATGCTGGATGGGGGAAGATGGTGCACCCTATCTAGGTCTATGTTTTCAGCTGACTTTTTCATAAATTCTGAAAGGCAAATTCCCCATTCCTCTGCTTGTGGTTAAGATTCCAGAGGAGGAGTTGAAACACCCAGGCTTGGTGTTTGTTCACAGTGTGAATTGCAGATGGATGATTTGTGCAGAAAACTTGCTACTAAGTGTCCTGACATAGCAGTTAAAAAACAAAAAACAAAAAACAAAACAAAACAAAACAAACAAACAAACAAACAAAAAAAAAAAAAAAAAAAAAACAACACCAAAAAAAAAAAAAAAAAAAGAAAAAGAAGGTAAAAAAATCCCAAACCTCAAAGAACCGTTCTTCTGTGGGGTTTGGTTCTTTTTGGTGGGTAAAAATTTATTATAAACATTTTATTTGTTTACCACTTGGATTTAACAGTATAAGAATATTTTAGTTAATTGTCATTAAACACTTTTTACTATGTGGACACAAAAGACAGGCCTTTAAGACCCTGACTGTTGATACCTGATGTAAAAAAACAATTATACAGAACATTGAAAGAAAGGCTTCTCTCCTTATTTTGCTGTTTGATTTGGGCAGTGAGAAAAAAAGTGATAAAGTAGTTTTTTCAATACTGTGGGATTGATTTCTTTTTTCATAGTTTCGAGTCTGTAATTTTTTGGGAGATTTGTGGAACTTTTCCACAAAGATGATTGCTTTATCCATCTTCCAATCTGATTGTATCGAGGGTATGTTTGCTGTGTGAATTTGTCTTTACTTTCCTAAAGGTGTCTTGTGTCTTTTATGTATCGAGTAGAGATGCTTTGATTTAAATCTTGACATGGTGAGTATTGTAAACTGCAGCTATTGAGTGTTAACCCATTTCTTCACAAACTTGCTTCAGACATGTTTGTTAATCTGTAGAACCAGTATTTTGTGTCAATTCCTGCTTGAATGTCAAAAGCATAAGACTGAACATGTGATTTTGATACTGCTTATCAAGTGAACATTTGCTTCAGGAAAGAAAGAAAGCAGAGGGCCCAATTTAGGAATGTGAAACTAATTAATTTTGCCTTGTTTACGTATCTGTAGTTACTTTGTCCTAGAGTTGTATGTAGAATTAGAATAAGTGTTTCTGTGGTTTCCTAAATTCCATAAAATATACAAATGCATCAGGATATTTCACCTAGAACTGTTAATTTGTTTGTCTGAATCTCCAAAAAATTATCTTGTAATATGACTACTCCTATTGCATTTCTACAGTCTGCTCCCTGGGAGTGCAACACATGCTGCCAAATTCACTGTAGTGAAGAACACCTCAGTATTGTGCCTGTCAGTTTGGAGAAATGATAAATCTATGCAATATATTTTGTTACTTCAACTACAGTGTCCAAAAAGTGAATGTCTGTGCTATACTAAGAAAATGACATGCCTACACACCAATTAACACACCTGCAGTATGGAGGATACTCCAATATAGCTTTATAGAATCATTTCTAAATTTGAGCAGATTTTGCTGTACTAATGAGAGAAACTACTGCCTCAGGCTAATCAATGAATAAACAACTTTTCAGATAAAGCAGAATAACAGATTAGAATTTATCTCTTCAGTTCTTTCAACACCAGCAAATATTTCCAGGTGCCTTGAGTCTAAGCTATTACAACCCTGACTCTTTTAATAAAACTTAATATATTTTCTTAAATGGTTCTGAAATTGTACAGTGGTGGTTCGTTTCAGTTGGAGACCGTCTTGAATCAGTGCAATATCCAAACAGAACTCCTTCTTTCACAGCAGGGTTTGCAAAACCCCTTATGCAGAAAGTATTTTGATAAATAGCTGACAGAATGCAGAGCAGTTCTGATGTATCATTTGGAACGTGCCTGGATTTTTGTTACTGTGAATTTACCCGCTCATTTCTTTGGTTTAAAGCTGGAGCAGCCCATACTTCTATTTGGTTAGAAAGAAGAGCAGGCTGGGGATGATGTCTAGGGGGAAACTTGAAGCCTACAGTTTACTCTTCAGGAGGAGGCTGCTGGATCAGACATGTCTTCCACATGCAGTGAGAAAACTTCTGTGGTAGGGAACAGAAGATCTCACATGGAACATCAGAAAACTGGTAACATTGCTTCATGATTCATTTCACAGGCGTCTCTCCTTAGAGCTTCCATCACTCACTGGATCAAAAGAAAACTCCCAACTGCCCAGCTCAAATTTCGTCCTGTCTGTTCTTGAAGTGATAGCAACAAATCAGGATTTTAAGAATATTTTTCAGTCAATGTAGCCTGCTAGCTTTCTTTCAACAGTGTGTTTGATTCTTACCCAGTAAGATTTCACAGCTAGGAGGAAAAAACA
>VZRX01017734.1:0-11497 GCA_013398075.1 Notiomystis cincta | reverse complement strand
GGGGGGGGGGGTGGTATTAAACACATAGTTACCCCTGAATATTTCACAAGTCAAATGCATAATGTGGTTTGTAAATGACCTGGTTTACCATTTGTAAATTAACTGCTCTGGTTTGTAACTTCCATGGGAAAAAACATCTGATCTTTCTCAATGGATCAATTACTGTAACACCAAAAAACATCTACTGTTTTGTTTGTTTGGTTTTTTTTTTTTTTTTTAATTCAGACAGATGACAGTTTCATGTTTGTTTCTGACTGATGTAAATTGATACTTGGAGTTCAGAGATAACCTTATTTGAATAAAGGTGCATATTTTTAGTAAGCCTTTTCATTTGGTATATGTCCATGAACTCTAAGCAAGTGTATTTGAAGCATTCTTTACCCTCAGTTCAGAGTCTGGACACTTAGAGATCTGGGCTCAGTTTTGCCTGACACTGGGGAGTTAATGACATTCTGAGGCTGAATTCCCTCTTTGACTGTCATTTTTGCCCACCCAGGAGTAAGTTTTTTAGCAAGTGGAGGAATCTTGAATCTATTTAAGATGACAAAACCTTAAATATTTCTTTCTGATGGTCCAGCTGCTAGAAAAGGCAACATCCTCTTGATAGAGGGATGGTTCTTTCTGTATTTTTGTATTATGTGACTGATAGAAACACAGAATCTAGAAAAGCTTGGGAGTTTGGATGGCATTTTGGGGCTGGCCTCCCCCTGGAATTTGCCTGTTTCAAGACTGAATACTGTCTGGGGTTATGGAACACAGGCTTTTTTATATCACCTACTTTAATCAGATGAAACAGGAACAGTCTTTAATTTTGACTTCACTTAAGCTAGAGGGGAAAAAACATAGATTTAAAGGAAAGGAAGTGGCAATATGAGTTCTTAATTAGCTGCTGTCTGTATGTTTTCATGAAGCCTGGGATTCCTGTCATCAACAAAAAGCAGTAAACTTTTTAACTTCTATGGAGCACCTGCCTGAAACAGAATTATTCTGAGGATACTGGCTATGTTGTGCCCTTTGTCACCAGTCTCTCCTGTGTTTCTCAGCAGCTTCAGTGCCAATAGGCCCAGTAACTTTTAAAGCTCTTTTTTTTTTGTTATCTTTGATCTCAAAATTAACATTGGAAAGCCTTTTGCTGATTTGCAGAGTTGAGAACTGGAGAGCAAGACCTCTAAGCAGTCCCTCCCCAAGCGAGTTCTTGCCTTTCTCAGTCCTGTGAAAGCATTGCTTTTAGGCACAAAATTATGTTAAAAACATTTCTGGAGGGATCAAAGCCTACAGCAAAGTTAGGGAAGCTTCTTTTCAGTAAAGACCAACAGCACAAAGCTTAACAGGTACCACTTGGAGAAGACCCTTGAGACCTAATACTGGAAAAATCAGTATTTGCAAAGTTCCATCTAGGAGAATTTTAAATAAAGATTAAATAGCTATTACTTGGAATTCATGATTCTGAGTGATAGTTTCAAAAAGAAAGTTTCTTGCTTAGTCACTAATAATACAGGATTCCAGAATGTCCTGCTTTTTTTATTTTCCACCTTTTTTGTTGTTTTTTTTTTTTTTTAATAGTAATAGGTCTGCTTTAATTAGAAAGGCTGTAATATAGATTAAGGCATTAGGCAAACTGGAATCCTCCCATCTCTCAGTTCTCATTGAAATTATGAGAGTGCTGGGAGAACCACTTAGATAATCAAAATTCCAGAATGTTGCATTAAGGCATGTGCGGTAGGATAAATGCTCAAAAGCCAAACTCACAAACTTCGGAGACCTATCAGGTGATTTTTTTTTTTTTTCCCAGAATAGTCTATGACCTAGGTAGCAGATCCTGGAAATCTTCACCTGAGTAGACCTAGTGAGGCTAATGATGTGACTAAAGCTTTGAAAGATGAGGACCTACAGAAATAATCTACACCCAAAAGGTATCCAGACTGTTTTATGGCATACAGATTCAGATTTATTTATCCTTTATCGGCAGTTAGGACTACAAACAGCATGTGTTACTATGTCTAGATGGAGACAGCCTGGGGAAGAACTGGCAGAAACCCAAAAGAAAAAACAGCAGGAAGATCTGACTTGCTTTCTTTGGGAATACTTTCTTGAAATAAAATAATAATAACACTGATGCCTCATTAATATGCAAGATAAACAAACCATATGAAGAGGTGCTGAAGAAAAATCACACAAAATACTTTCTGTCCAGTGGGATAAAATTTTCATGGATAAAAAGAATCAGGGGTTTTGTTTAATGAAGAACTCAAGTTTCAAATCTCAAATCTGAGGGTTTTCCACTCAGTAGCCTGAATTTTGCTATTTTACTATGGCTATTGAGTCAAGTAGGTTTTCAATTCAGATCCAGGGAATGTTGTGATCTCTGTGAAAGCAAGACAGTGCTTCAAGACTGAAGATGTCAAAATGCTATTGCACACTCCAACTGATTTTTGTGTATGTGTGTACAATTAGCTTAAAGTATTAATAGAAAAAGTAGGTAGTTGCATCTAATGATTTTTTTTTGAGTAATCTGAACCATCTGCCTCTATATATTAAGGAGTTCACTCTTTAATCCAGATTATGGTTGACAAACTGGTTTTGGCATTCACGTTTCACTAGCACTGTGCCCTTGAAGAGCTGATGTGGCTGTAGAAACTCTCTCGCTTACAAGTGTTGTGTTTGAAAACATTTTTGTTTGGCTTTCTTGTAGTTGTTTTCTTACAGCTCCTTTTTTTGTTTTGTTTTTGGAGGTTGTTTTTTTTTTTTATTTTGGGGGGTTTTGTGTGTGTGTGTGTGTGTGTGTGAGAAGATGGCCTTTCTAATGAAAAGTATGTTGAGCAACCAGGTAAAGAATTTGGGACTTGGAGGTGGAGGGGAAGAAAGCAAAGAAGAAAGCACTCCTTCTGATCCAGCAGCAGCTGCAGGAATGACCAGAGAGGAGTATGAGGAATATCAAAAGCAAATGGTTGAGGAGAAGTGAGTACCTGTTCCATTATTATGAATATGGGGCTGATTCTTGGTAACTTTGTGCAGATAAAAATAACCCAAGAAAAAGCCAAGCATGCAGCTCTTCACTATTTTTTTTTTTAGAAGCAGATGAATCTTTGCTAAGACTTTCCAAAATAAAACTTCCCCAGCTGGAAATTATAAAATATTACATTTCCTCTTCTTGCCCCCCCTTCCCATCCTGCAACTCTCTCTTATGCTTTCCTGCTAACTCCACAGCTGGACTCATTCCTAGGTGATGTTACTTTATCTAGAAAAATTTTCCAAGATGTTTGTAGAGCAGAATTTAATTCTCAAATGTGTATGATTTGTTCTTATAGAACTCTGTGTGGAGTACACTTTCAATATGTAATATTTCAATATTCACATATATTATGGCAGACCTGAAAAAGTACTGAGTGCTATATTAAATGCTCATTTATCTTGAGCAAAGGTTTAAGCTGGGTGTTTTTTTCTAAAATCTACTAAATAAAGCAAAACTTTAAAATTCATTAAGTCTCAATTTTGTCTGTAAAGACAATCTTTATCACTTGCTTTGTTCATGAAATCAAGTTAAATGGAAGACTTGGCATGTAGGAGTTCAAACCATGCATAATTATAAATAAAACGATTGACTTTTAAACCTCAAATGCATCTGTTCCTCTAATGGTCAATTACATAATGGTTGTGTAAATCCTTCTTGTAAGATGATTATAGGTGCCAGGTTAATGACTGATGGAATTTGAGCTATCCAGGTCTCTATTTAGCACCAGACATTTCTATCAGGAAACCCTGAAGGTGTTATTTAGTCTGGAAAAAAAGCACAGAATGTTTTGCTCTGCCTTTCATCAAGGGATATTTCAAAGAGAAATGACCAGCTGCTGGCAGGAAGATGCTTTATGGAGACTGAGAAGCAACACAGGATTCCTGGGACAAGGAAATGCCTGGGAAAAGAATTACTTCTCTACTGTTTTTAAGTGGGGCATGTGTCCTTTCCATGCTGAACTGTACTGAGGAAGCAGGGCAGGAGAACCCCTACAGGACAGTTAGAAACTCTAAGAGAAAAGATCATCTCAGGATGAGCCATGATTCTGTGCCAGAAATCCCTGGCATGGCCAGAGTACATTCCTGTTTCAGGGCTCCCTGGATTTTGCCCAGTGTTCAGCTGTGCAGGAGTGGAGACCAAAAAAGTAAATGTGCCTTGCTGAACTTGTGCTCAGGCACTTTTAAACCCATAACAAACGAGGCTTTGAGTTCTTCTCAGATTTTGGGTTTGTTTGTGGGGTTTTATTTTTAGAGGGAGAGAAATCCAAGAACTCATTTTGGAAGCAGAGGGAAAGTAATATATCATTTTGCAAGTAGCTTTTATGTGCCAAAATACCTACACTGAAACAAGATATAGAATAGAATAGAATTTCTATGAAAATGCTACTGGGGTAAAAAGAAATTAAAGGGAGAGGAGAGTGAAAGGTGAATGTTATCAAAGGTTACCAAAAATCTTTGAGGAGACACATTTTGCAAATTAATACATAGGTAATATAAAAAAAAAATCCAAACTGGTGCAGACCAGTTCTTAAATCTAATGAAAACATTTTATAAAATCAGAGATGAAGTCAGTGCTTTTCCATACAGGGAAGCTTTAGAATTCATTGCCCTTGTGAAATAACCAATGCACAAAGAAAGACCGGGAAAATTCACAGGTGACAGAAGTACAGGAAATGTGACCCCTTGGCATCACTTTATTGGTATTGCTCCTTTTGTGCCTTTGGACAAGTCACTTATCTTGGGGAATAACTCCTGTGTGGAGCTTTTTGTAGCCAAGCAACTGGTTCAGTGAAAAAGATTGTATTTATTAGTATCTTGAAGGAACATTTTTTATGATTTCCAGGATGGAAAGAGATGCAGCATTTGCACAGAAAAAAGCAGAGCGAGCTGTTCTGAGGGTTCACCTGAGAGAAAAGTACAGACTGCCCAAGGTAAGCCTGGAGGTCATGAGGTCATCTAGTCCAGAAGCCAAATTTCAACCAATTTTAAACTGCCCATTCCTTTTTCTTTAGAGATCTCGGCACCATCAAATATTTCCAGGAACAGCCAAAATATTAAAAGCAAAAGCTTCAAGCAAGTTATTTAAAATATTTGTTTCATTTTTGTGTTATTTTGTAAGCTTCTGCCATGGGCAGGAGGAGGTAATACAGGACAGAGTACTCTCTCCAGGGGTTTGGATCACACATTTGCTCTGACCTGTCACTACTGAGGACATGTTGGCATATTTCAGTCATACCTCTCAAGGATATATGTGGTGGTTCTTTGCAATTTGAGAGTTTATTTGTGTTACTCACCTGCCAGTTCTGAGTCATTACCGCTCATTTTCTGATCAGTACTTTCCAGTGCTTTCTGATTAATTAAGATGGTGGAAAGTAAAGAATCCAACTCCTGTAAATTTAACTTTAAGCACTAAAAAAAATGTAGTGCTTAATCCAAACAAGTCATTTAGGGACTCATCATCAACAGAAAGAGAGCAGCACTTGTAGCCTCATCTAGCCAAACTTTTAAACAAGCATTTAAGGTGGAGTTGGGTCACCTCCCAGTGGTTGAGTCTCTTCCAGAGGGAGACAGCTGAAGTCAGGTAAGATTGTATTCCACCCCTAAGAGCCTGGTTCTTCTGGTGCTCTAGCTGGACAACATATCCTGAGGGTGAGTTTAATTACAGAAAGATTAATTATGCCAAAAAATTAAGTCCAAGATTTTAAGTGATTGATTGGATTGGAGGCCTAAGTCTCTAAACACCAGTATTTTAATTAGCAGCTGAGGAGTAAAATATCATTAGGCTTTGCTTTCCTTTTGGAGGCATATTCTGAGACAGGTCCTGAGCAGCATTTACCCAGCATCACTCCAGAGCTTTCAAGTCCAAGAGGGGCAGCTTTGGAAAGCTCCAGGATACTTGAGTTGAGCCCAGATCTCAACTAAATGTCAGTGGAGCTGTGTGTCTCTGGGTTTCAAATTCTCCCACTTGTAGTGCTTTTTTCAGCTCCAGATGGTGGCCAGGTCTCCAGTGGCCCTTGTGAGACACACAAGCATGCAGTGGTGATCTGACCATGCCCAGCAAGATCTTGGCTTTGGTCTGTATTTAGTGCTCTCTGGGACTGTGTTTCAGTAATATCAATAGAAGATTTGTCTCCAAGGTAGGAGAGTAGCTCTAAGCCAGAAAACAATATTACAGGATACATTTTTCTGCATTTGTTTCTCCCTATATAACATTTCTTGGTTTTCATCAACCCTTATGAAAACACGTTATAGCAAGAAGAAAATTAAATTATTACATGCACGCTAAGTGACCCTGAAAAATATTCAATACTGTGATACAACATTCTGGCAGCAAAATGCTCTCAGATTTGTGATAATGCATTAAATACTTTGAAAATTTAAAGTCATTTCAGGTAGCCTAGTATGGGCTAGAAACACAATATTACCAGTATCAATCACTATCAAGCATTTTAAGTAAAGGCATGAAATTCAGGATGAAGCAGGGCCCCCTTTGCCATGTAAAATCTAAAGCTCCATGCTGTCTGGGCCAGATTTATAAGAGAAAGTAGACCCTTAATGAACTTAATCCTATTAACAGAGTTGTCAACTTAGGTTTGTCATCAGAAAGATGTTTTTAGCCATGAGACATTTGATGTATGTACAACTATTTCATCTTTGGTGCATTCAATGCATCACATTAATACAAAACATTTTAAAAATATTATATAAATACAGACACTAATATTTTAGTAATAATGCTGATTTTTTTTTTAAATCTCTTATCTACCTTCTGCCTTTTTCCTGAACCAGTATTCAGTAATCAATTAATTTCTGCAAGGTTTAAACACAGGGGCATGTGTTGATGGTGAGCTGTGGAGTCCCAATACGGATTCCAGGAGGAAGCAGTCCCCACTCACCACTTCTGCACTCCAAGCTGTGATCTCTGGAATCTCTGAGAGTGTTTCTGGGGAGGAGGGCTGCTGGTTCCAACCTATGGCTCCTCATACCTACTTGTGAGGTACCTGCAGCCCTTCAGTGCCATAAGGATGCTAATCAAAAGTCCCACCTGTAGGTCAAGGCAAGGTGAACTCTGATTTTGTATGTTACTGGTGCATTATAGGTGATGAATCACAGGATCAGGTCTGGAGTTCAGCTACCTGAGGATCCCTGCACATCAGCATAGGTAAATGTTATGACAGGAGAAGTTAGGTACTAGGAAAGCAGTACACCACATAGTGAGGCTGGAAAAGAGTTTAGTTCCTCTATGGATTAATATGTGAGCTTTGAACTTTTTTGTTTACAAGCAATGTTGAACCAGCATTTGATCCTTTTTGTTCCTTAAGTTGCAGAGAAGACTTTAACATCATTGGTCAGAGAACCAAAGCAATACCAAACTTTGATTGTTCCTCTCCCTGCCTGGAGGGCTCGTCTCCCTTTGAGGGAGCTTGACAAACCTTTAGTGAAAGGAGCTGTCTCACCCTGAGGGAGATTGCTTTTCCTGCCGGCAGGCATGCAGCTGTCTGACGTTAAATTTTATCCTTTGCCAAAGGGAGCTGGAGAAGGAATTTCCCCTGTGATATCAGAGGGTGACCATCTCCTGCTTGCACTACCTTAATCCTTCTCCCTCTCTCTCATTCACCTGTTTTTCTCATTTCTGTACACACTTAATGCTACAAAATAAAGTTGGTATCCTTGAACTGGATCTTTGCACCTTAATTTGGGCATCCAGAACTTTACCAAGCAGATGCTTAGTTTTCTGCTCACACCTATCTGTGTATCACTGTATATGTAAAGAATGCTGTTGCATCTATAGCAAAACAGATCCAGGACAGACTACATCAGATGCATAATCAGGGTCAAAAATATTACCCTGCACTCAGACTCTATTGCCTATGCTGTTGAATTGTCAGAATAATGTCTGACCCAGTTTTGGCCTGGGCACTCTCCCAGGCACTTCCCACAGCCAGTTTGGGAGTTAGGACAGGCATTCCCAGTCAGCAGTTAAGATGGGACCACCCTGTTTGGTAGGGTGAGAGAGTTCAGTAACATCCCAGTGGGTTTTTCCAGGCCAGCTGGCCTTGGGGCAAGAGATCAGTGCCAGGCATATTTAATTTAGTAGAATAGATGTTGCTCCTGTGTTCACTATTCCATTTCAAATCAAAGTAAACAAGAATCAAATGCTCAGACTGTAGAAGGAAGAGGCCACACGTGTATCATGTGCTTCTTTGCTTCATGTTGAGCAACCCCACCCCGCTGAAGTTCATTTTAGGCCTCTTAAAGCTAAATGCCAAGTGGGTAGAGGCAGGTGGCTTGGGCAGAATTGTACTGCTTTAGATTACATCTCAGTATGGTCTTTTTTGGTCAGAGAACATTTTGAAGCACCAAACTGTTGAACATCCCATCCCAGACTTCCATAGGACAGTGGGCTTTGGTGCAAGAACATGCCAGACAATTGTTTACATTGGCAAAGATGTGAATCACTACAGCAGAGTGCAGTGATGATGCCTTAAATTAGAAATAATTCCAAAGGAAAGAACATGTGTGATTGTCTGATTAGGGGCACTTTTTCAGTAATCAACCGTTTTTTTATCATCCTCTACTGCTGCTGCTGAGGATTTAAAAAGGGCTAACTCCTCTGATAGCCATCAGCTGCTGAATGAAAGCTTAACACGATTTTTCCTGCTACACAATCAATTAAAAATACCTTTTCTGATTGGGAGATTGTTTCTAGCTCCCACAGATCTGACTGCAGCAACCCTAACCCAAAAAGATGAAGAGATGTCCTCACCCCTTTTATCCACATAGCAGTAACAATTCTGATAGAGCTCTCCACAATTTCACAGGAGATATGGGGAGAAATCAGATTAAAGGGAAGTACAGTTCTTGCAAACATAAAGTATGAAAATATGGAACAGTAAATAGTGGTTATGCAGCCAACCACCCCCAGTCTGCCTGTCCTTGCTAAGGTCTGCAACAACACAGACATTGCTCATATATGTCCTTGCATTCATTTGTCCTTTCATTCATGCAAAACCCAGACCCCTCACTCTAAAAAACACCTCCTGCTGATAGCATTGCTGCTTATTCATATCAGGCCTTTGCTGCTGTCATGCTTCATTTTGGAGATGTAATGAGGCATTAATGCTTATCTTTGATGTGTGAACTGTGTCAAAATATCTTGTTTTCTGAGCTCTGGATCCATCAGAATCCACCAGAAAATGTGAACAAAATCACCATTGTTTGGAAAATTGACATAATCCCACTGATGGAGTGTTTCAGGGGGCAGGAAGGAAGCAAGTGTTTGTAGTGCTTACTGCATCTCAGCCCTTTTAATTGCTTAACCAGTTTCTTCTCCTGCCTTCTTTTGCTTTCTCAGACACACACCCAACCTCCCTCCTCTCTTTTGTTGTCCAAGTCCTCCTATTACCCCACTTACCAGCACTGCAACACTGATTATGTGCCAGGCAGCCCCTGCTCTTCATCACAACTCAGAGAGACCAACCAAAGACCTAGACAGAGAGTTTAGACATGGTTTGGGAAGATGGGGGACTCTTGTTCCAGTAATTAATTCTGAAGTTTAATGCATCTTTCTTCCAGAAGCCTTCATTTTAGTGCTGATACCTAAAAATCCCCTTCCCCCACCAGCAACTGAATAAGGAAATGGTACCACAGCTTTTCTAAAGCTCTTGCTTCATTGACTAGAAGCTGACAGGCACAGCAGTGTCTTGCAGCATAGTTTTGGGGGATACAAATAACTTGGAATGGAATTCCTATGCTATCAACATGGCAAAGATTTCTAAAATGGCAAGTGACACTGAGGGCTTCAGTTTTGACAGTGCTGAAGCTCTTCCAAAAGATATAATTGACATTGCCTGGAAAATTTTAGAACTTGTGTAGAGTCTGATTGAGGCCTTGAAATTTGACTGAAAAATCTGTGCATCTCTTTCAGTTCTCCCTAAAAACCAAAACCAAACCAAAACAAAACAAAAAAGAAAACAAAACAAACAAACAGACAAAACCACAAGAGGCTCATTTGTAGATCCTGGGAGAGCAGAAATATTCTCATCTGTTGGTTTTGTTTTCTACTTTAGAGTGAATTGGATGAGAATCAAATACAGATGGCAGGAGATGATGTGGGGTTGCCAGAAGACCTTCAGAAGATGGTGGCAGAAGATCAGGAGGAGGAAGAGGACAAGGACTCTATCCTGGGCCAGCTGCAAAACATCCAGAATATGGACATGGATGCCATCAAAGAAAAGGCACAAGCCACCTTCAGTGAGATGAAACAGGCAGCTGAGCAGAAATGTTCCATGATGTAGAAGAGCCACCACTGCCCAAGGGCTGTAACTTCAGTCTTGTGTTGCTGGGGCTGCAGAGGGAGAGCAGGCAGAGGGATGCATGTAGCTCTATAGCATTCAGTGTAAATATAGAAAAGTGATGAGAGAGAGACTTAAAACCCTGAGGGGAGAGTAAAAATTTACCTGCTGGGATGCCTAGATCCTCAGTTTTGAACATAATTTTTTCCCCCACAGAAAAAATGGCTTTAAAGAAGTTAATACTGGGGAAAAAATGTGCCTTTTTCATTTTTTCCGAGTGATTGAAATGCTATTAAATGTGTATGTTTGAACAAAATTGTACTTCTGATACAAAACATAGAGGTAACCACTCATTTAATCCTGCTTTCAGAAATAAACACATATATTTCTTATAAAAACATGTCTGTTTCAAACATCTTCAGACAAACACAGTGTCCAGATATTGACATTTGCTGCAAAACTTTGATTTCTAAAATCATCTCTGTACTGAGTGTAGCAAAAAGCAAAAAGTGAAGCATGTAACTCAACAGCTTGGGTCAAAAATGTTGTTATATACACGGAGTGGGGACTTGGAGGAAAGTAAGGCTTGGTGGCTCTCAGTGAGCCCTGCTCTGGAGCAGTGCAGGCTTCTCTAGACTGTTTTCATTTCCCAGCCTCCCAAAGACACTTCAAACATCAAGGGACAGCAGTGACCCTCTGCTTGTCTGCACTGTGTGCCAAATTCTGGGGCTTGGGGTACTGGCACAAAACTCAGATGCGCTAAAACCAGCTCCTCATCCTGATTCTGGGAGTTGTCTCCATCAAAGCCTAACCATGGGAGGTTATGCCAGGGTAGGGCACCTAAACCTTAGGAAAGGCATAGCTCTCACTAATGCTAAATCTCTCTGTGTCTATGGGACACACAGGCTGCTACTCTCAAGGAATTCTATAAAATGAATGGCTTTTTAAGTTCTCCAAGAGCTAGCCCTGGAATTAAATTTGGATATGAATATGTGTAGCACCTTCCTACAGGTTTATAAGTCTCTTTCTCTCTCTCTCTCCTTCTGTCTCCAGCCAATCAAGTAAAAATATTCATTTTAAATTAACAAATGCACTAAGTATGGTTTATCTCCTTTCTTTCTCTTTTCCTTCCCTCCTTGTTTGCTTCTTTCCTTTTTTCTTTGTCTTTTCTCTATTCCCTTCCCTTCCCT
>VZRX01017731.1:1797-14581 GCA_013398075.1 Notiomystis cincta | reverse complement strand
GGTTTGTGACAGCTCCTTTGGGATTAGAAAGCTGATGGTACGATGTAAATCCAAGGATTATCTGAGGTACACCTTGGGAGTGTGACAATGCAGATAATTTTGTATATTTCTTATTTGCTTCCAGGAAGTTGCCAGAGAGCATCTCAAACTGCTAGCTGTGTAAGAGCATCATAAACATATATAAACTGTAAATACCTCCATTATTACAGGTATAATTAAAAGAAAACAGAAATAGTCAAAGGAGGTCTTCATTGCTTCTTTAGATTAGAAATTGCATGCTCCATTTTTATCTCTGCAGAAAAAAATTAATTTAAAATTAAATGTCTGTGTGATGCCTTTCATTTCCAGAACTGAAGGAGTGCACCTGAAACACCCACTGACAGACTAGTTTGCTATTAAATTGTTGATTGCCTGTTTCCATGGCATTCTAGTTGTGCACAATGATATTTGGATGTAAGTGTCTTCTTCTGTATAAACTGAGAAATCAAGCCACACATGATCAAGAAAAGTATGCAAGATTGTAACATTCTGTGTACTCCCAAATGGAAGGGGGTTAAAAAAACCCAAACCTGTGGTGCCCTGTTCTTTCAAAGAAAACTACAAAACTGCATAAGATGCTCTCTAATGGCTATGGTTTTTTATTTATATTCTTAATTGCCATTCACACATGTGAATCTTTGATTAAAACTTTGTTTCATCTTCTGTCATGATGTTGAGTGATACCTTTACTTTGGATTCAATCTTAAGCATAAATGTATCTATACTTTGCCTTTAGTTTATTTATCATCAGCATCTGTTGGTGTCAATAGCCTTTTACTCCTAGAACTCAGTATTTTGCATCTTCCTGCTTCCATCTTGTATTAAAAATATTGTTAACATATAGGTAAATCTTTTAGAAGCACACTAATACTGTCAGAGTGGATCAAGATAGAACATGGAAGTGTTTATCTTGCTTACTATTTGCAGAATAAAATATATATTCATAGGACTAAAGTGTTTATCAGTGGATATATCTGAGGAAAGACTGACTTACCAGAACTGTTATATCTGGTTCTGGAGCTCTATTATTTTTATTATGAAAATGGAATATTGCAGAAGCAGACTAATCTACTAAGTATTTTGGGAAAAAAAAAATCCTTACTTTTCTGTAATAAAATAGTTTAATGTTAATATCAACATTGCGTAAACCTTCTGCTACTGCTGAGCCAGAATCAGATGGTAAAAACAGACACATCTGCATCTGGCAGGAATTGCTGTCACATCATAGCTATATTTATATATAAGGTAGAAAATATTAATGCCAACAGGAACATATAAATAAAACAATAAGCCAAATTTTACTTTTAATAGATCAGGCATGTCACCATCCTTCAAAAATATGTTCACATAATTCAATAAGAAAAAGGCTGTAGGAGTAAAAACATTTCAATCTCTTTTTGAAAAAAAAAATCTAAGAACTTTAAGGAGATATAACTGTGTATTTATCTTATTCATCAGAGAAAACAGTAAAAATAGGTAATGGAATTTGTTCACAGTTTGATAAAACAAAAAAATCCCCAGTATGAAGTAGCAAAAACAAAAAAACACATTCTCTCAAGGTCTTCAGGAACTTTCAAGTCTCTTAAATCTAGAATATGTTTCACATTGTGAGAAGGGGGGAAATTCAACTAAATTGTTTTCTTTGATAGAGTTTTGGAGAGAAGAGGGGGAGATGAGCACAAAAATCAAGGCAAGAAGAGAAAGTTATTTTAAATCAAATTTTCCTGATAACTCTTAAGTTCTCTTTTCAAAACTGAGTCATATGAAACACAGATATTTTGCATGTTTTACAGAACAAAATGTGTCAATGTGTACAACACATTCAAAGACTTACTCTTCAGTTGTAAAAAAAAAAAATAATTTCCTTAAGAGAGCAATTTTATTTGAATACTGAGGAAAATGTCTTTCTGATGTAGTATTCAAAATTTAAGCTAATAGGAATAGTAAGTTACTCACTCATTCTATTGGTATAATCTCAGCTCCAAGCAATGAGTCACTGGTTGCTTCCAAATCATTGTATTTAATGATGAGGAAGAAACCCATACTCTGTGATTTGGTTTAGTCTCATGTTGGTCCACATTTTAAACTTGGCTTCCATGACAGCCTGTGACAAGTTCCCCAGCTCATTTTCAGACTGAAAAGTACACACTTCAGCATGGCTCAAATTGCTAGAACCCCTCAAGGATTCAGCTTTGAGCTGCTGTCAGAAAAGCTTTAATGGAAGTGCACAGCATGGATCTGCATTTGTAACACAGAGGAGAAAATGAAGGAATCCCAAAGTGCCAAGCTTGATTCTGTGCTTTAAGGTTGTGTTTCATGCTGGCTCCAGCCCTGCTTCATTTAGATCACCACCAAGTAATTGCTCTAAAAGCATACTAGTGGATAAACTATTTCACTTGGGAGCATTCATAGGTAGGATATAGGGATCAGACCTAAAATTAAGGATTCTAATCCTTAGGTACTTAGTATGGATACTCAGTATTTACTTGTCTCTTAGGACTGTAAATGGCAAAGTCAAAAGCTCTGTTCTTACGTGCTGTACTACCACATTTTGAACACTCTACCTTCAATTTTTGGTGTTTGCCTATAATTGCAAACTCAGTGGAATCCAGTATTCTGAGTATATTTAAAAAAAAATTCAACAAGCTAACCAACCAAACAAAAAACCTCTCAAAATGAAACACAACAAAGAAACAAATGAAAATTAAGAACATGAAAATGAGAGGTCAGAAAGGAAACAAATTCAAGAGACAATTATACCTACTTTTGCATGCAGATATTTAGTATATGAAAAGGCTGAAGGCTGAAAATGGGATTTGAAAAATTCTACACATTTGAAAGAATGACAGTAACTGGAGGAACAAAAACTCCTAAGCAGCTGTAAAGTAAAACAGTATATTTGCTTTTGTGTCCTATTTCTAGGAGATTAAGATTTGATTTTACAGGGATTCAGAGATTAGATCTGCTGGAATCATATATGTTTACCATATCAGTTAATACCTAGACATTATATCTCTAAGTTTATACCTGTGTAAGTCTTTGGATATTTCAAAGGAGAGCTTCTGAATTTAGAATCTAATTTAGTTACTAAATATTGAAAGATATTGAAGATGTCACACTGTGAATGTTTGCCTACATGGAGGTGTATGGAGGAGGAGCAGGAAATTCCAAACATTAAAGCTGTGAATGAAGCCACAAACTGGTAATATAAAACATTTAAAAGAATGGTATTTAAACAACCACTATTGGCAGTGTTATATAAAAGTATTGAGTGTAATAGCTCAGATTATTATGCAGACCAACTGCCACTTAGGACATGCACACTCTTAAAATCTGTCAAGGAAAGCAGAATGTGCTTTTGGAATTAGTGCTCAGAGCTGACAGGACATAGTGAAACCCTTAATCATTTCCTTACATAACCCAGCAGGATTATCACGTGTGCAGACCATTACATTCCCTTGAATCTGGGGTCATGGCAAGGTTTAAACTGAAATGTGATTACCTAAATGTACAAGATGTACTGTAAATCCCAGTTTAAGCAGTCCCCTTGGTGCAATATTGCTAGGGAAAGCTTTTGAATAGCTAGCTTGAATTACTTCATCTGATAATCAGAACTGAATCTATGAATTACTGTGTGCTTGCTTGGTGGCTGCATGATTTTTGCTCTCACTGGAGCTATTGGCTAGTTAGCAGAGAATATTTTTAATCAGTTCAAAGGATATTTTTTAATTCTAAGCAGTCAAAAGAGATACTGCATTCTGAAGATGACAGGAAAAGTGTGGGGGAGAAGTAGCCTTTCAAACAGAGTGCCATTTTGCTGCTTTTTCCTTTAGAAAGGGAGAAAGAGAGTGAATAAAAAATCTATGGAGACTGTGGGGATATTTAATGAAGAACTTCTTGCAAACCCTACTTCATCTAAGGCCTGAGGTGTCCAGAGGTGAAGGGAGATAATAAACATGTGTGGAAGAGATGGCAGTGGGACTACCAGAGCAGACCTTGGACATTTTGTTTTGTGGCATTGTGTACGTGTGGGTTCTAAAGGGCATCTTGTGCTAAAACCACTTGAAATGTCCAAAATTCAGGTTCATGCACCAGAGAGACTACTGAATGCAATGACCATCTAAAATACAGCACAGCATCTTTTCCACTGTACATTCACATGCTTTCTGTCCCCTGTAAAGCTTTCCTGTCTCATAAGTAACAGAGATATCAGGTATTTGTGAAGATTTTGCAGGCAGCCCTTCAGGGTGCATTTTTTGTCTCTGATGTTATGAAAGAGTTTAGCTGGTACCTGTGTTACAAATTCATGAGCTCTAAGAGTTCCCCCCAGCCTTTTGGAGTGAGGAAAATTTTTGTATGCTTTCCTTAACAGACAGAGTTTTTCATGGAGACTGAGACTTTGAGTGAGGTACCCACGTGCATTGAGTATTCAGTTAGTGACATGGATAGGACAAAAGAGTCAGAGAATGTAAACTGCTAAAGCCACACAAGAGGCATGGTGTCTCTGGACCACTGCACTCATTGAATAGTTTTAAATCACTGCTCTTCAAAGAAGAAATGTTACAGCCAGAACATTGCTGTATTTGGCTGATCCCTGGATTTATTTATTTTCAGTAACTGAATGCTCCCCTGGAAGTATGGAGTGCTGGGAGAAAGAAGGAAGTGATGCCTCCTACTCCTGAGTTCTGCTGTGTCTGGCTGTGCTCCAGTTTCTCATCAGCAAAAAGTCAAACCCATAGCACCAACGTGATTGGTTATCTGCTGTAAATAATGTCAGAAAATGGTCAAAGAGAACAGACAATGCCTCAGATATAACAGGGCTGAAGTGTAATCTGAACATTCTCTCAGGCTGAGCATCAGGTATCCTGCTTCAAATTTCTTCTTGAGCTGGCATATCTTTCTTGATTATGATATCTGAATGCCCCAATATATATTTACCCAACCCAAATTTGTGGTTACACCAGCAAAAGCTATTTTGTACATGAGTCGAGCTGACGAGTGAGAATTTGTTTCTGGCTTTATCTTTAAAGTTTTTCTTTTGCTCAGATTTAGCCCATTACTCATAATTATGCACTTCTGACTGCCTAAAATAAGCTCCTCTCTCCTTGATTCTATCCCTTCAATTACTTAATCATATTTTGCACAGCTGTGATTTAATTAAGTTATATATTTTTTAATTTTAACTCTCCTGATATTTTCTCTTATTCTTTGCTTTCATCCCATGAATAGGATAGTGAATTTCCTCAGAAAAGAGATAAAACCAGAAGCTTAAATAGTGCCTTAAATACTTTAATATTGTGTTTTAAGTGAAGTTTCTAGCTCAGACTCATTTGGTTTCTGAACTCTTTCAACTGATCCTATGCCTAGGAAAGTTTGCCTTTGCTCTTCTTTTTTAAGTGGGATAAAGTACAAGTTCCTTGACTTGGAGTAGAACAGGGTTTGGTTCTGTGTGGCCCTTGCCCAGCAATTAAATCAGACATGCCCATGAATTAATCCAGACTTTCTTGCCAGAGTGAGTGGTGGTCTCAGCCTACAACACAATATGAAAATTGAGAGAGCTGTGCTGTGGGCTCCTGCATGCAAGGACCAATGTCATGTAGGATTTGTCAGCATGGTCTGGCCCTCACACCCTCCAGACTTGTACAGACAAACATTTTGTCTGTCTGTGGTTCATCAGCTGCATCATAAATTTATCAGTTTGCAGTCTGAATTTGTGAACGCTATCTGTGCACATTCTGCATTGCTGGAAAGAAAAGAATTCTTTATTTCAAATGTACTACATATTTATAATGGAAGACATGAAATAAAACATAATCAAATATAATTGTTCATTCAACTACTTCAAATGGAGACTAGATGTTAGAGAGCATCTTCAGGTTGGATGTATATATTTGATGGGATAAGCTTCTGGAAACTTAAGCAGTTACTAATTACTGTGACTTTCCCTTCCCTCATTTGATCTGCTGGCTCTTTAGAAACCTCCTGATTTAACAGTAGTCCTACAGTTAAAGACCCACTGAAGCCTTCTGTCCAACAGCTAAAACCATCTGAGCAGATACCCAGACATCATTTTTGCCTCCACTGTAATCCTGATAATTTACCTTTTTCTGGCATGGCTGCAGCCCCAAGGCTGTCAATGTATGAGAAAGGACAAGGAGGCATGAGGAGCTAGCCATTGCAGCTCAGCTGGAGGAAATTATTTGGATTGCATTTGGAAGAATCCAACATACAGCTGTCACAAACCATCCTCTTAGGCCAACTAACCACACTAGAAATACAGCATCTCTGAGGAAAGCAGTACAGCTTTTTTCCATAATTTCAACTTCCATTTCATTAAAGAACACTTTTTTTTTCCCCTGTGTACTTGTAGTAGTAGTGTCTAAAAATGATACTTAAAACCACTGTGTTCTTAGTGTAAAAAATATGAAAATAAGTAAGGGAATATATAGACTCTCCCATATTTATCAATTTACTTGCTATATTTTTCAGCATCCAAGAAGAAGAGAAAAATGAAATGGTTTAAGTACATCCTACTAGAGACCATTTTTTCCAAAAGAAGTTGTATCTTCAAAACTTTGTGTTTGGAGTGAATATCCCCTCATTTTTTTTTGCTGGGGGCAGTAAAATATTCTCCAGACATTAATTTCAAAGACTGATTTCCCTAAGACATTTGGCTCCTGATGAGTGTTTATAGTGCCAATGTCTAACCAATACACTGATTACATGTTCACAGCAGCAGTATAATATGCTGTAAATTTACTGGATTTTAATTCACACTCCTTCTTGCACCCTGTGGTAATGGATGAGTAATTTCTGACTCTGCATTACTCATGTTAACATGAACTTAAGTGAGTAAACCAAAATGGAACTACAACAGCAGGGGAAAGCTTTCCATAAGGTTTATATGGCTTGCCTCTCTCAGGAAGTATGAGTATATAATTTTGACTAAGATCTTTGTTGAAATTATGAGAGAGATATGCATATTAATTTACTGGGGTAGGCATCAAGGTGGGCAGGGCCTCGGCATAAAAGAAATTACACACTGCAAGAGAAACAGAGCCAAAGTCATGGACTTTTTTCTTGTTCTGCAGTTTGCCTTGATGTAGGAAATGTACTGCAACTTGGATCCAAGGCCAGAAGTGTTTACACTAACTAAGAACTGAGAAGCTTCTGCTGGCTTTATTACTACCAATTAAAAAGCTAAATATCCTTTCAAACAACAATGAGAGTTCAGTCATAGAATAACAATATGAGTTTATGTGAATTTCAGTGGTAGTTTTGTATAAATGATTTAGCAACCTCTCTTATTCTTGCATTCCTGCTAAATTTCAATGTGTTTTTTGAACTATCAATATTTAATTAACCAGCAATCAAGACACCTTTTAAAATGCAAATTAAATACTTATTTGAGATCTACTCTGGAGCAGGAAAATGGATGGTAGATTTTAAAAGTATGTGCATCTCTCACTTAACTTTTGAGGCTTTGGATGCACAGTACGTAAAAGCACCATTTCAGCTATCAGTGTTAGCTGCTGAAATGTAGACCTGTGGATATTATTTTACCCCTTGCACTTTTGGAAGGTTGTTCTCCTGCCTTTCAGAGTGCCTGTTCCTAACAGTTCAAACTTCTAAAAGTATCTTTAGCATCCATGCAGTTACTTTTTTAAACTTTCGGTAGTATAGATAAACAAAACCCAAAATATTTCAAGCAAAACCACATACATGAATTTAAGCATGAAAACTTTATTTCCAGAGAAAAAATGCAAAGGCTTTCTGCTTCTGCAGTGACCTTTACTTTTAAGGTGTTTCACCATAAAGACTGCTGTTACTTGACATGATTCAATGCTCATCCAATTAGGCTGACAGTTTGTTCTCTTGAACTGAGAGCTGTACTGTCTCCAAAAATCTTGTGTTAACCACACTGTAGTGTGGATTCATTTGGATTAGGATCCAAAGTCATAGAATTTTTAAGACCCACTCCTAATAAATATTTAATTCATATTTAGAGTTACAGCAACACAAAAGTTCCTTAGACTAAATACTATAAATGGATCTGTATGTTCATTCAGCAGTTTCTAAGTCGCTGGGTCTCAGGGTTTGCCAAAAGATTCAAAATTGGATCATCATCATCAGTAGAATTTTCTTTTACTTTACTGTTATGAGTCATAAGCTCACTTGGAGTCATGTGGGTTAAAGTGATAGCTTGGTATTTGAATGATAGGTATAGGATACTGGAAATAACTCAAAAATGCCATTTTATTACTAATTTGAAGCATACTTGCTCTGTTACCTGTCACAAAAATATGTTCACTTTTTAGCTATGAATTAAACACCAGAAGCAAAGACTCTCTTTTCTTGCTTCTCTGATTGAGCAGAGTTACCAAAGCACTGAAAAGAATGGTATTAGTGTATTTGAATTTGCAGAAAAGCATACAAGAGACAACAATTCACAAACAGGGATGTATCTGAGCTTTCAAGAAATTAAGTAAGTTAGAAGATCAAAGGAAGAGGTTGAAGAAGAGCACTCAGAAGAAGTGAATCCCACAGAGGTCGAAGCTAATAGAGAGAGTAAGACCAAGGGATCCTCGAGAAGCAGCTGCTGCCAAAAAGTCACTACTATCACAGAAAGAAAATTGGTATCTCTAAAGTAAAACAGTTGCTCTTTTGTTTGTTTGTCTTTTTTCTTCTACCCCTAAGCCACAGGCATTTCTAATATAAAAGGTAAGTTTTGATATTCCGTAGACTAGAATAGTTCTCAAAATGCCACCAGTTTTGTCTTTGTACACTTAAAATTACTATGTTTAACCATTGATTCAACTTTTTGGAAAATTATCATTGTTAGATAAAATAAGTTACTTGTGAAACTTATTTTCTCTGGATATATTTTTATTGAGCATATGAATTTATAGCTCAATTAATTACTTCAAGAGGTGCCAAAACTATTATTCCTCTTGGAATAAAAAAAAATAAATTACAAAATTCCCCATATCTTGGAACTATTGATGAATGAATATAACAGGAATTAGCAGATTTGCCAACATCTACTATAGGGTGTTTTGCTCAGGAAAAATAATCTAATACAGCTGTCATATGTAGGATTTACTTTATTTGATAACTGGAATGATACAAACAAATAACTTAATTTTCTAGATGCCACTTAATTGGGAAATTTTTTAAAATTGACAATCAGAATCCTAGGACCAGAACATGAAAACTATTTGCAATATGGAAACAGCAGAATTAACCTGTATTTTACCTGTGTCTGTTTGCAGGTGACATGTATTTTCTGGTGTATCTTTTGTTATTGTTTATTTCTTTGTTTTGTTTTGTTTATTTCACCTTCTTTCCCTCTAATTGTTGTAACATTGGGAGACCTTGCCATTCTGGTCATCCCTCTTTCTTCAAGTCACCTGGTTCAAATTTATGACTTGCCAGCATTAGAACTCCATGTTGCAACCCTCCAGTTACACACAGTTAAAATACACTTTTACTGGCACAAAGAGAACCAAAAGAGAACAGACAGAAGACCTCCCACCAACCTGCCATGTTCTGCTGCACTATTTAGGAGCTGTACCATTAACTTCCCCACAGAGACATGTTCAAATGTCATGTTCAGGGCAGAAGGAATATGTTCAGTTCTCAGGTGGGAGCACTTTTAATTTGTTTCAGCTTCTGTGGGATTTTCACAGAACTTCCTTCAATCCTCTGTGACTTCACATTTCTCCACTGACCCTCATTCCAGCCAAAGTTTCTGATAGTGTTGAACTGTGACCCTTTTCTTTCCTCTGTCTGCTACCCATCAGAAATTATCCAGCTGATACCTTAAGTTTAAGGAAATCTTTAAATATTTTCAAGGCCTAACTCTATAATTTTTCATGATGACAGACAATAAAATTACCCTCTCACCCATTGATCAGCTTTGCCTATTGAGTGGTATTTAGGCTCAAAATCCTGTTTGGGTCCTATGTCCTGACACAGCTAAATCATTCTGATTCTGTTGGCCATCTCAGCACCTTTTCCTTCCCTTGCCCAGGCATAAAACTTGGCAAAGTTCACAGCTTCTTTTGTCTTGATCCTTTACTCTGGGGAAGACAAATGCAAGCATTCTGTGCTCTGCTGTGCTGCATAAAATATAAGATGCTTTTAATCCCCTTCAGGCATTTTAGAGACAAGCTTCATCCTGTACATAATCTTTTTCTTTGTATCAGTCTACTTTTCCCCAGGTGTTAGTTTTTCAGAGTCATCTCCATTCTTTTTGCAAATAACTCATCATTCCTGGGAGGTATTCCCTGCAAACATCTGTAATGATTCTTCATTATCTTTTGCTAGGTCCAGATCTGCTGCAGTGCTTGTGAAAGGCATTCTGAGCTGGGATATGTTGAGTCTACTGTTATACTGTAATATATTATTTCCTTGCTGCCAGTGCTTTCAGATCAGACTACATCTACCTGTTGTCCCTAATTTCACACTTGAATTGTCATCTCAGTGGAAAAAAAATTATTTCTTTTTTTCACCCTGTTCCACACATATTATAGTTAACATAATTATGATGAATAAGAATTAGCACTCTATTGACCTTAAGATGAATGAGATTTCTTCCACTGGTTAAAGAAATATATTTTTATTGCACATTTCTGCATAAGAAAGGTGCGAGACAGAGTCATTTAGGGAGTGAGAGGGATATATGGTGTTACATAGCAGCCTGTGGGCTCCTGCATCAGAACAGAGCAGGCACTGGCAGGAAATGTGTGCCAAGCCACTCAGTTACCACGTTGGCTTCTAGAGACTGAGCAGCCCATTTTGGAGCACAGAGGCACAGTCAGCCAGGTAACTTCAGCTCTAGCATCACATGCAGTCTTTTTGAAAGCATCTGTCTGAGGGCAGCGCAGCACCGAGCTGTGACACAGCATAACCGGTGCCACAGCAAGAACCTTCTGGTCTCCTGGCACTGAGAGATCTTATTAACTAATTCTATCAGCTCACAGCAGCTGCCTGTTGAGGCACTCACTGGCAGCCTTTGTAACCATGCACATTCTTTTATCTTACGTCTGAGACTGACAGAAGTAGGTGTCCTATTTTTCTTGGGGTTTTTCAAAAGAATTTTTTTCTTTTTAATTCTTAGGAACTGTCTGCTCCCCACATTCTTCATCTATTTATCCCCTGGGAAACAAATTTTATATTAAAAGAATTTTACATTTATTTTTTTGGAATTAGGGAAAATCTAGCGTTTTCATTGTCAAAGGTATTTTTTTCTGTTTGTGTTATTTCCTCTGGCCCTGAGCTCTGGGTTGAAGAACAGAGATTTTCTTTCTTCCATTTTCAATCTTTTTCAGAAGTAGTGTTTTTAATTGAGGATATTTCTCATCTCTACTCTTTTGTCAAAACCTTCCTTATATTTTATTTATTTATAGTGTTTCTAAGTACAAAGCCTCTGAGTTGAATAAGAGGTTTTTTCCGTCTTCCTTATGCTGCTTTTTAAACTCAATGAATTTTAACAGTGGGTTACATATTTTGATTTTTTTTCATAAATTTATCTTTTTGTTTAATCTGTTTATTTATCTCTTTTTAAAAATAAAATTCATATACCTTTTTGTCCTTCAGTTTGTGATCATTATTATGGTGTCCAGTAATATAAAAAAGGTATGGTGGGGAACAGCCTCCTGTTCTCTTTGCTCCAGGATGAAGAACATGACACAGCATAAGCAGTTTCTGCTGTGTCTGTACTCAGAAAGAGCTGTGAGTGGGACTTGAGGGTGCTGAGAGAGTTGGATGTTCCTTGGTTAGGCCAACACCCATTTCCATCTCTCAGTCACCACTGGTAGCATTTTAAAATACTTTCCACTTTTCTACAACATTTTAGCCTATTATTTCCCCTAAGATTGGGTGTTTCTTGTAAATATCCTGTCAATATCTTCCTTCTAACTGTCTTTGGTGGGATATCCATGAAAATTTAAAGGCAGAAATCACAGGGAATACACATCACAGTGTATTTTACCTGCTCTTCCCATCTTTCAGTGATGCTGTTGGTGCTTTGAGGTTGGAGCTGCCTTTCTGTTTTAGACATTGGAAAAATGTATAGTCAGGATGGTCTTGTTTTCAGAAAGATACATTCAGAAAATATAGCTATTTAAAAGTGCCAACAGTCTAATACCAACAGGGAGAAGACATTTGCTACTTCCAGGAAATAGTAACACATGGGTAAATCTTGTTCCTTTTGGTATGAGCACAAGCTTTTACATAATTTGTTCTATCATTAAACTAAAAATTTCCCTCCTGTCATTTTCATGTAAGAATATGTATAGATAAAGGCACAGTAAAATATAGTAAGATTATGTATTTTGGTAAGAATCATACTAGTTAATAAAGGCTATAAGTATCTCTGTCATGCTGGACCACAAGGCTATTTGAAGTAAAAAGATGTAGAAAATCTATAAAATTTTCTACATAAAAAGAAGTAGAAAATCCAGATATTGAAGTAAACAAAATATAGGTCAGTGACATTTGGATGATCTTGAATTGTCAGTCCGGGAAGCAGCAGGATTTAAATTACATTGTTTCTTTTGTAGCCTGGCTAATACATCTTAGTTGACAAAGCAAGTCGGTCTGGTCTACATTAGCAGTCATAGCTAAATAAAAATGTGATTAAAAAAGTGAAATATGAAAACAGAAAATGTGAAAATGTCACAAAATTCTATATGGATCCTGACCTCTAATGTGATTCAGTTAAATAAAGTAGAAAGCCAAA
>VZRX01017729.1:7664-44113 GCA_013398075.1 Notiomystis cincta | reverse complement strand
TCCTCCCTCCCTCCCTCCCTCTGGCTGGAAATCTACCATAACACCACTCCTGATATTCTAAGCATGGCTCCATTTCATTTAGGAACTGTAGGACAGCAACACTTGAGCCTTTAAAATACCAAGCAATAAGTTCCAGATCACTCTTCAGACCCCACTCCTTTTCCCCATACTGAGTGCCAGTGTTTGCAAATCTTGACAAACAGATTCAATTGGTGTACAAACAGTGAGCTTTTAAAAAGAAGTGCAATGAAATTATTCAAATAAAAGTCTATACCAAGGATATAGATACAAAATAACATGATTTTCAGATACTCTACTTTATCCCATGTTTCTTCTGGTAGAATTGGAATTCATCAGATGTGAATTTAAATTCTTCCTCTAGAGTCAATGCAAACATTGACTTAGTGCACCAAGACCATAAAGCTCTGCACAGCTTCGAAGGGAATTATTAATGAGCAGAATCTTTGCTTGAACGTCTAAAATAACTTGAGGCTAAGCCAAAATTTGTCCTATTGAATGTCTTGTCTAATGCCATTCAAACAGAGTGTTTACTTCTAAGATCATTTAAAGTTGTGTAAGGAGAGGTGAGCTTGGCTTCACCAAAACATTTGTGGTAAATGCAGCACAGTCACACCAGAAAGAGTTTTTCCTTAGAACTGAAGGTCCACTTTATGGTAGATAAAACAGTCTATTCCAACATGCACCCAATGTAGAGTAGAAGTCCAGTCAGGGAATGAAAAATCAGATGCAAAGAAAGCTGCAAAATTTGCTTGGGAGCAAGCATACTGAAATCAGCCATTGGGACACTATTCTGGGAAAATAGTATTGGAAAAATAGTATTGGAAAAATACTATTGTTACCCACTCTAAGAGGGACTCTGACCATGGCAAGAGTACTGGTGAACCTTGCCACTAACTTTCCTAAACATGAAATGCAATCCAGAGATCCAGGAGCTGATCATGATGTAGGTAATGGATCAACTGCTTGTCTGGGAGAGATTCAAAGTTTGAAATAAGCCATTTCCTTATAGCATTGGGAGATGTGCAGTGCCTAAAACTGAGGTTTATTTTGGCAACTTTCATGTCCATGTTGAGAAGCTCTCCTATCAGAGGAGGATTCTGCTTCCTTGCCCAGACACCCATCAAAACAGCAGATGCACCAAAGCTTTCGCACATTTCCCGAATTTCTGTGAGAACACACAAGCCTTATTACCTATTTTCTGAGGTTCTGAGACAAAGTTCCATTTTTCCTTGTTTGTTGGAATCTCCCTCATCTAGTGTCCTCCATGCAAACAGAAATATCTACCAAAATAAAGCAATATCATACACAAAAAAGTGTCCAAATTAAAGGTGCTTTTTCTATCCTTAGACTGGAAAAACACTTTTTTTATTCAACTAAGTCACATTTTTTTAATACTTCCACAGCTTTTAACCAGCATAAGGTGTTGAACAGAAAGTGTGCTACAGAAACAAGAAAGGGATAATCTCTTGCTCCACCTGCTGTCCCTGATCCCAGTACTAAAATCCAGTTTGGAGTTTCTGGCACCACAGGAGCATACTGGTGATTAATGTTCAGCTTGTTCACCAAAATTCCCAAGTCCTTTCCTTCATGGTTTCTATTTAGCTGTCCAGTCCTCAGTTTACTCTATTCTGTGTGGTTATTGCAGAACTTTCATTTGTCCTTGTTGAAATTATCAAGAGTCCTGTTCACCTACATCTCCAGCCAGTGAAGGCCCCTCAGAATGGCAGCCCTACTATCCAGCACATCAACCACTCCCCCAGTTTGCTCCTGTTTGGCAGCCCACTGGGTGGGTAGTTGATACTGGCAGTAATTAATGAAGATTTTAAATAGTACCAGTGCCAACCACCAAGAGGTGCCACTGGTACCCAGCTGCCAGTTGGACTTTAAACCTTTGACCATCAGCCTTTTAGGCCAAAATAAAATAGTCCAGCAGTTTTCCATTCACTTTATATTCCATCTATCCAAAATACAGTTCTTCAGTTTCGCATCGTGGAATACCATGCTGACATTCTTCCTGGAATCAGGGTAAACAGCATCTGTTGCTCTGTCTGCTTGTGCATGGATCAAGTCATGTCCTCATGGAAAACAGAACAAGTTGATCAGCTGTGATTTCTACTGCTAAAGCCATCCTGGCTGCTCCCAATCACTTCTTGTCTTTCATGTGCCTGCAAATGGTTTACACAAGAATTTACTCCAGTATCTTACCAAAAATTGAGGTTAGGTTCACTAGCCTGTAGTTGCCCAGATTCTCATTGTTGGTTTTCCTCTTGTGTGTTTTCCTCTTTCAGAGCAAGGATAGGTGCCTCAGACTCAATTAAACATCTTTTTCTTTTCCATTCTCTTAGATTTGGATCAGACTCCCTCTTCATTCAACAGACCTGAACTGATGGTGAGAAAAATGTTCATTCACATGGACCTGGGTTCATAGCAGTGAGTCTGAGACATCCTGATGACAGGGAAGGCTGAAGTGATAAATAGCAGAGGCCTGGTTTGGGATTTGGCCTCTGCTTGTGTGTATTAATTCTAGTGAACCTCTTTTCAGGTACTATTTTAGAGTCTCAGCTGTCTTCCTTAGATGGGGGATTTCTTTCTCTTGTAGCATCCATTATTTTGCTGGATCTGAGCAATCTTTGTTTCAGATCCAGTAGTATCCACCTGTCCCCTTACATACTTGTAAAAGGACTGCCTCAAAGTCCCATTGGTGTCTATACAGAAAATTAATTCCATAGTACCACCTGAATTTCAAAGCATTAAGTATTTCAATGAGCACAGTTACTCCTATTAAACATGTTTGCACACACAGGAGATAATTTCATTCAGAGAAATATCTTGTTACACAAGAGATCAATTAAAGAGCCTGTGTCTGCTGGAAACTCAATTAGGACTAATCAGTTTTATCCTACTAAGCTCAGAAAGAGGTTTACTTGCACTGTTAATGGTTGTACCTGGACATATAATTTAAATCTCTTACATTATTTGGAAGAGGTTTAATCTTTCTATTTCCTTAGATATTTTGTTTTGTCACATCCTTTCTGGCAGTTCACAGATAAACAGTTAATGAATCAAACACTATTTTCATTTCATGTAAACCCTCATACTTTCAAATATCTTGCTCTGCAGCAAAGGAAACAGTAAGAGTGTAAGATATGGAATCACAGAATCACAGAATTGTTTTGGTTGGAAGGAACCTTAAAGATCACCCAGTTCCAACTCCCTGCCATGGGCAGGGACACCTTCCACTATTCCAGGTTGCTCAAAGCCCCATCCAACCTGGCCTTGGACCCTCCTAGGGATGGGGCAGCCACAGCTTCTCTGGGCATCCTGTGCCAGGGCCTCACCACCTTCACAGCAAAGAATTTCTCATTAATAAGTGATCTCTGTCTGTCTGAAGCCATTCCTCCTTGTCCAGCCACCATATGCATGAATGGTATGGGACACACTGTGGCAAAGTTGAGAAATTCTGTGTCTACAGTGCCAGTGTTAATATCATTCCCTTGAAAACAACATGATATATTTGGCCTGGATTTCTTTTGAGTTACAATAAAAAGATAATATTAATAGTGAGTGATTTGCAGAAGCCTGACTGTCTTTTATTTCAAACTCAGAGCACCTGAAAAATGCACTGGATTGCCATTGATGTGATTTTAATGGAGTTATTTCTGGAGTTACTTCTAATTAAATTGATAATAATATTTGCTGTCTCTTCCCATTCCAGAAAAGGTGCAAACCAGTCAAAAACTATTGTGTCCTATGGAAACTTATATGTCTTGTTAAGTCATGGTTTAAAAATAGAGCTTCTGTAATGCTTATGAGATTCTATGTGCAGCTCTAATTGTAACAGCACTCAGAATAATCAGGGTTCACAGAAATGTCTCAATGCAAAGAGCAGCCTAAACAAACTTTCTGGAAGATACATCAGCCCTGAAACACTTCATATCATGTAGAAAGTAAATTATACCTTCAGCTGAAAGTAGGAATTTATTAAAACAGTGTCCAAATTGGAAACATCTCTATTTACTGATTGCTGTAAGAGCAGGGTTTAGCCCTTCATTCATGTGTTTAGCTTCACAGTAGTAGCAGTTATATCAGTGAGGGGTCAGTGCTCTGTTCTACAGAGACACTGAAGAGGAAGGCATTATTTTTATGATGTAAGATGTGAATGCCACAGCAGCCAGGAGGAGAGAAAAGGGAGTTTTTCTGTAATTCGCATATTCTCTTTATTTGAGACACTGGGTCTGTGTTGGCCTGCTCCAACACAGCTGTAAGCTTTCCATTAGAGGGTCTAGATTTAAACAGAAATTATATTAAACTCCTCACTCATTAATATGAGGACAGAGGGGAAGGTTTTCCTGTGTTGTCATGTCATCCTGTCAGACTTACTGAGACTGCCACAGGGGCATGAGAACAGAACAGTTATTGGGGTAGTGATGAGACTCTCAGCTTTGGTTTTTAGCAAGCCAGGGCTTCATTACTGAGTGCAATCCTTCCTTTAGGGATAGTGCCTTGCAAAAGGCATGAAATAGAAAACAAGCAGAAAGCTTTGCAGGGAGAAATATATATCCCCGACCTCAAGGGCTTCCCACCACATAACAGAAATAATTCAGTATAAACAACTTTATTAGTAAATATTTTCAGCCAGTTCCTCACACATCTTCTGCTTGCTCTTGGACTATTCACAAGGGAATAATTGAGCATGCATGAGAAATAACAGCACAGAGATCTGGATGAAGAACAGAGCCAGGAGCCTCTCCCATTGTAGCTCCTGTGACCAACTATCTCCTATTTTAATTAATTAAATTGAACTGTGTTTTCTTACATTCATGAAGAGAAAAAACTCTATTAGTTTCAGTTGTTGCTTTAATTGCACAACAGGATCACTGCCTTGGAAACTGTAGGGCATTACCATAAGTACAGTCAGAGGCAAAAGCAGCTCTAGGCTCATTCATCAGCACTCAGAAGTAGGATTCAGGTCGAAGTCACATCCCAGTTCAGCCTAGGGAAGATGAAAGTCCCCAGAGGAGTGATTGATTTTTGGAAGCAGGCAAAAGAACCCCCTAAGAACAGTTTGTGAGCTCTGTGGTTATGGAAAGCAGTCACAGAGCAAGCAGTGCACCCTTCCTTCTTTCAGTTCTGCTGCCTTTCAAGGTCAGGGATACACGTTTTTGCTGTGCTTTGGGATTCATCACCACCCACTCTTTGGCTTTAACATCTCCTTTATTTTAGTCCAGTTGATCTTCATAGTACCAGGGAAAGGATTACGGGCAGTACTTTTATGTGATTTATAAAACCATCTCTCTCATGCAGTTGTTATTTATCCTTTGAAATGTTACCATTCACTCTTACCATTAGAGGGCTGTATTGTTTGTTACTTTTCTATCTGTTGTCCATTGCATTCTTGTTTATATCTGTCAAAAGCTACCTGTAACAACAGCCACAGCACAAAAAATCTGGCCTCCCACCCAGTAAGTGGCATGGATCTTGTTTACCCTCATATCAGGGGTCCAATAGAAAGAGGTGAATTAATAACTGTTCCATAAAATTACTCAGTTAATCTTAGAGGTCCTGATCACTTCAGAGAAGATTGGCCTTCTTTCTCAAAGGGAAGCAGATAGAGCAGATTTTTATGCTGATATCTGAGAGGGAGGTCCCAGAGAGAAAATCTGACCTCTCTGATGTCGGGAGGAAATTTGCCACTGAATTGGGTTCATAATTTCTCCTGCTTCTGTCTAACACATTAAAAGTAACTTAGGAACTCTTAGGTCCAAGGAGGCCTGCAAAGAATTCATGCAGAAAGACAGATATGTTTCTTTAAAAATCAGAATATATATTTTTTTGCAAGCCAGAAGTGGTCTGGCTAATTTTATCAGAGATTTTTTTATGGCAGTGGCTGTAGCCTATTTTTCTGACCATTAGGAAGTACAGATGCTTAAACATTGTGTGTTAGCACAGTGGAGTTAGCAGAGGTGTTCACTGGATAAAACTCTCATATATACCTGTACAATTAAGGTGAAACAGCACTTTCCAAAGTTACCCAAGCAATGCAGTGCCAAATCCAGCTCTGCTCAACACCTGCTTGTATCAAAAGACAAAATTATTTGATGTTTTCCATTATAGTGAGCTCACTGAGTTTTCTTTTATGACTTATCTCATGCATCCAGATTAGAAAATGTCAAACCATTAACTGACTGTTCTTCTAAGCACTCAGTATCAAAACAGCACTCTGTTGTATCACTGGGCTTCAGGGGACATTTTCAAAGGCACAAATGACACTGACTTTCATTATCTGCTCTAGAAATTCTCTCAGAGGTTAGGGACATTAGGGGCTCTGACGTTAGACATCAGGAGAATACTTTATCAAAATACCCTGTTAACCAGGGCTCACAGAGGAAACATTATCATAACTTGTCATGAATAAAGCTATATTCTCAATTCAGCTAACCTTTTACACACATGATTTTGTCTCTTGAAATTCAGTAAGGCAATTTAGAAGAGCATGGTAGCCATATAGAGAGAGAAAGAGAGAGAGAAATTTCAGAAAAAACAGAATTTCAAATCCTGACATTACAAATAAAATTAAAATCAAAATCAAAATAAAAGTTAAAATTAAAATTATTAAAATTAAAATTTAAACAGTATGTTTTGTATAACCAGTAGGAGAGTTAGTGCTGCTCTGGTTTTATATTATAGTCAGGGTGCCTAACACAGCTCTGTCCCTGACATTTCAGCTGAGAAAGTAGCTGTGTATAAAAATGGCATAGTAGGTGTATGGATCTCCATGAAAGGCTTTGAGAAAATGGCAGAAACACACCAAGTTACCTGTTGTTCTTTCTGCTTCCTAATATTAGACTATTCAACAAGAAAAAAAGAGCTTTCAGAAACAGAGAACCAAATTTAATTTACCTTCCTAACATGTAGACCACAATATGTCTACCATGAGCTATGGTATTTGTTTTTATGCAAATAGCTACAGAAAGTCATGAATGAGGACAACAGCCAAACAAACAAACATACAAATCAAGGAAAATTCCTTTTATTTTTTGTCTAAATCTTAAATACAGATTTATTTTTTAGTTTGCTTTTGACTGACAGAATATCAACATATGGATTAACTCCCTCTTGTCATTATTGGTAGGAATTTTAATGTGTCCTTTTAACACTTGTTGTGTCACAATATTACAGATTGTTTTAGAGAAAATGTTCATGAACAGTTGACAGGAAAATTCTGCCAGGATTCACACACAGAAATTAATGTTGATTAGTTTGTTGTGACAAAAACCCCAAAACCAATATTTCTAAACCACCATGAAAATTACATGAATAATTTAAAAATAAAAGTCATGAATACTGGCATCATCAGTACAATATTGGTAAAATTCTAGTAATTACTAAAAATTCTTCAAATCATCTATTACTCTTTCATTTGTTTACATTATCCTATGGCCTTCGTCTTTGAATTTTAGTCACAGTTTAGGACCCTAGTGTGTCAAATGCTGTAGGTTTGGTGCTGTGAAAATATAAATCTTTTTTCTGTTCAGAGAGACTAGAATTAAACTTTATGACAAAACAGATGGACAGAAACAGATGAGAGGAGTAAAGGAAAATAATGAGGCAACATTTGTGGGCGTGCTTGGCTCCTGATCTCAGAATATACCCAAATCCCAGCAGTCCCCACTTCTGTGAGCACCTCATCAAAGAAGGATGGTGGTTAAGCAGTGGTTTTAAAAGGAATAACCAGAGTTCTAGGGAGGGCTGTAAGAAATAAAAGAGAGGTGAAGGTGTCACTGGATGCCTGAATGCATGGAGTTCAGAATGTAACATGGGTGTGATGAAAGTTGGCCTCACAGACCCCCTGCAGGAGGGAAATGACAGCTTGATACTGCAATAAGACACGAAGAGCTTGGGAAATTAAAAAAAAGGACTCTCTTTGATACAACAGAGAAGGTGAGAGCAGTTGCAGTGTGAAAGTCAAAGTGATGGACCAGGAAAATGACCTTAGCAGCAGCCTGCTACTTGCACACTGGCAGCACAAAAATGCCTCTGACAGGAACAGACAAGAAGATGCCACAGCAATTGAACTGGGAGATGGCAAAGCTTTAAGAATTTAAAGGGACAATGAAACTCTATCTTTGCAGAGCTCTGCAAGCTCCCACCACCACCACTGAAAAAGAATCTGTCACATTTAAAAATAGGTCTTACATGTCAGTGTTAAAAAGCAGTCTAAATTAAAGATTAAACCTAGGTTGCAAACCCAAGAGATAGATCACTTGCATCTGTAACGATGTAGAAAGGGGATGTCTGAGAGGTAAAAGACAAAGATGCATTTGTGAGGTAAAACATGCCAGGAAGCACTTCTCTGTAGTGAAATTTGCAAAAAGGGAAGATAAAAAAGAGTGCAAGGAAGACAAGATGCACAGTGAGGTCATTGGAACAATTGAAGGAGTTGGGCAAAAGGCAGTCAAGAAACATCTGCTTTTAACAGGTAAATGTAATAGTTTTAGAAGGAAGACAAAAGCAATGCAGAAGCCCTCCCTTTGATCAGATTCCTCCTGGGAGGCTGAGAGGACTATTTATGGAATAAGCAAAATGCTGCCTGCAGTGGGGAGAGTCTCAAAGACAGTGACAAGTTGATTGATGGTTGGGGTGAGGAAATCCACTAAATGTGAGGAGAATTGTTAACTGGAGAAGAAAGATAGAAAAGGTGTAGTAAAGGTTTTGTGGCATTTATTCCACAAGTGCCCACAAGTCCAGAAAGAAGACTAAGGGGAAAAGGCAATGGAGATGAACCAGGGCTTGATTCCAGAACAAACTAAAATGGGGCAGGAGAGAAATTATATATATGAGTGAAAGAAAAGGCTTGACAACTTGGCAATGGTAACAGAGAAAGGAGAATAAAAGGGAAATCAGGAAGGAGAGTGAATCCATAGAAATTTAAACTGTAAAGAGTGGAAGGAAAGATGGGTGATGGCAGGTCAGTAGATGCCTCCAGGACCTCAGGTGAGCTACTTGCTGAAGATTTTTAGTAAGAAGTACTTATAGAGAAATAGACCCAAGTGATTGGCAATAACAAATGTCAAGAGGTCGCTGCAGACCGACGCCTTTGAGAGTCCTCATGGCCAAGGCTCTCTGAGACTTGGTCAGTAGGCAAACATTTCAGAGTGCATTTTTGCCTGGAGGACTAGAGGGGGATTCAATATGATGTGAAAGCCATGAGTCCAGAAAGGTCAAAAGTTAGGTTTAGAAAAACATTGAAAAATCCAGCAGGAAGCCAACACTGAGAGAAAGCACGGGGGAATGGAATATAAAGACACATTATAAAAACACAACTCTGTGCTATTCTACTGCAGTTCACATCTAACACAGAGAAAAGCAATATTTTAAGATTAAATATATAATCCAGGCTGCATTAGCAAGTGTTTGTCATGTTAGTATTTCGAGATCTCACATCCATTGCTCAAGAGTCTATATTTGGAATGAAATGTGACTCACAATATATTAATGGCAACTGAGTTGGGCACAAAAGTGACTCAAAAGGGAGAAGACAGGGGAAGAAAACAGTGATGCTCAAATTCCTTGAGGTGGGAATGTGTTTTCCTGTGTGCAGTGGAAGGCTCTCACCTGTTGCACACAGAATGTGGTGACGAGCTGTGTTTTCAGAAGGGAGCTGTGTGTCTTCTCAACCCCCCAGCTTTGACCACTGTCCTTCACTGCCTGGGTATTTTCAGAACCTATAAATGCCCCAGGTTACTTCAAATTATTCTCACATAGGTTCTTGACTTTCAGAGTCACTTTCCATTACTGTCCACTGTCCCGTCCTCCTTTCCAGTGCTGTGAAAAACATATTTCACATCATTTTCTTGAAGCATTGAAAGGAATTTGTGCAGAGCTCATAAATACTGGAAGCCAGAGGAAAAAAGATGTAAAAATAAGGTAAAAATATCTCAGTCTAACTGAAATTACTTCACAAATAGGTATTTCATTACAAGATTCCTTAGATAGCACTCAGTATGCCTAAATAACAAATTTCTGTGCATATCCAAAGACAAAGAGCAGGAGAGATTTGTGCTTTTGTTTGATTTTGTTTTCAGAGATTTGTCTAAGATTCCAGTGGTATCTCTGAGGTTGTCTTTCAGCACTGGGAAAATCTCATTCTCAACACCAGCATCTATTCTGCAGCTACACTTCACAGTCTGTCACCTTGGAAGGTTCTGTCTTCCCTGATTTTAGCCATGCACAATTAAATGTTCACTCCTTAAACCACTTTTCCAGAGTCCTTCTACAGTTTCTAGAAATAGAAAGATACCCCTACCACGACACAGAAATTGTACCCAGGAACTTCCAGAGTGTTAAGCTATTTTTATATGTTTAACTTGATAAAGGGATACCAGAAGTTTTGTTCCAGGACTTCTGTAATCTGCAGACAACATAAGAGTAGTACAGTGAGAGCAAAATGCCACAAAAAGAGCAGAGATAGGTTTGGGGCTTATTCACTATTGTAATAATTTGAAGTATTTTACAAAAGCATGAAATTATTATTATCTGCATTCTAGAGTTACACTAATTAAAGAAATAATAATAGTATTTTTTAAAACAAAAATAATTCATTTTAATGTTAGAGTCTTCTTGAAATTAAAAAAAAAAGAGATTGTTCTGCAGGTGGCTGTATAAACACTCACGAAAGTTCTCACAAAACAGTTTCTGTTTGGCCTTTCTGCCAGTTCTGTAGGAAGTAATTTGACCTCGAATTTCTTATCATGAAAGTGCATAAAGTAATAGGTCACAGCCTTCAGAATTATCATGCAAAGAAATTAATGAGTGTTTCATAGTCACTTGTATTCTAAAATTGTAAGGACTACACAAAAGCAAACTTCCTTTTGTGGGTAATGGAATATTTTAGTGCAATCAGCTGTAAAAAAATGTGAAAATTGTACAAAAGAGAAATTTGGATTTCTTCCAACACAAACCCAGAAAATAAAAGTCAATATTAATTAATAAATAATTAGCTTATGATAAAAACTAGTTAATGATAAAAGACGTCCCCCAGGCTTATGAACTTCTGATTCAAGTTTTACTTTACACACAAATAGTATGAAAAATCTCTCAATTTACTGTCTAGTAGAGACTGGCAAGAAGGGAGCCAAGGCTCAGTTTTGTGTCTGAAGGGACCTCCATGGCAGCATTAGGAGCATCGTATGACCATTCAGTAGTGCTTTTTTCAGTAATTTTCACCTTTTAATCAAACAAACAAGAAGCACTGCAATCAATAGAAGGAGAAAGGAACATCAGTGTGTGCTGATCCAGCAATCACCAGGCAGAAAGCAGAGAATGTGGACTGCAATGAGGATCCCAAGTCATCTGGCATTCTACAAGTTTTACCAGCAGGCCTCGAGTTCAGCCCTGGAAATGCAAAGTTGGGATTTGGAAGTCTGTAGTCACATGGCTCCTTGGAGGATTGGGAGCCCAGCAGGTGCTGGTGGGGGCTCCAAAAGCAACATTTGCATATTTGTTATCTGGACATCCCCATGCCCTGTCCCAGTGCCAAGTTTGCAGCTGTGCCAGGAGTGAGTCCGTGCTAGCTGTGGGCATTCAGAATTTCTGTAAATCAGATCAGTGCTTAAATGCAAAGTCCAAACTAAAGCTGCAGGCTGCAGTGCCTGCTGTGCAGAGACACAGGCAGGGAAAAGGCTCAGCACTGGAGTGATATTCCTATTTCAGCTGGAGCCCCCATGGAGCCACTGTGCCACACTGGGCAGTCCCAACTGCTGGAGCACAAATCCTGGGGAGGAAGGAAAGGGGAGATGTGACCAGGGAACAACTACAGAAAGAGGTTTGGAGGAAGGACAAAAAGAAGATATTGATATATCTTAAATGCCTAATTAGATATTTTGGAAGCACATCAGTAGCAATAGATCAAGGAGAAAGAGTGTAAACCTCTGCCAGGAGTCAGAGGGGATTTATTGACAGAAGGAGACATTGCCAAAATGATAAATGTCTAGACTTGCATTTCTAAGGAAAGAGCGAGAGGCAGAGTTTTATTCTTTTAAGAAAAATTACAATCAGGTGAATTCAAACATCTTGGAACACAGAACTAATAGAAAGTAGCAAAATAAAAAACTCCTATGAAATTTGAGACTAGAATGCACAAATCCATGACATTAACTAGGGAAAAGCCAGCTGGCTTTGAATGGAGTAAACACGGTAGGGAATGAAAACTATGGATTGTATATGCAAAAGTGATGTTTAGTGGACAGGAGAACCAGTTTCAGCAATAATAAAATATTTTAAGAGAAGGACTGTAGACAGGAGGATGTTTTGAGGCCCAGCACTAATCTACTTTATAATTAAATAAAGATATGTCCAAGAATTTAACATATGATTGACCTGCAGATATAAAGAGCTTGAGGTTCAAACCATACCCTGAAAAAGCAAGTCTATAGCCAGTAAGAATATTCTCATTTAGAGCAGGAAATTAAAAGCTTCTCCTTTAAATTCTAAAGTTTCATTTGTGGTGTCTGCAAGAAGGTCTGTAAATGACCTTTTAAATACTTTTAATTAAAATCCAAGAACATTTTTTTTTCTTTTTAACATATAAATTGTTTTAAAATACAACCAGCTCTTCTAATTTGAGATACAGTATAGTTTTCTATGTATTACATGCAACTTAATCCAAAGGTTGAATTCTGCACTTCTGGATTGAACAAGCTATTTGGCTGGCAGACTGGACTCTTAATTAAGTAAGATGTGTTATCTTTGCTTTTCTACCCTTTACAAAGGGTGATGTTAATGGGAAAGTTCTTGGCTACCTCCAGAAGAGACAGAGGGCAGCCATTGACCATCTTTTGGGAGCATCTGTTTGTTGCCCTCCGCCCCTCAGAACGCCACAAACCGTCCACGGAATGGGGAAGGTCAGGCCTGTGCTGATTGTGTTGTGTGCTGAGGACCATCCCCATGGAATGCTTTCTGCTGGGCTGTGCTGAAAGCACTGCTCCTGTGAAGGTAAATGCCCACTGTATTCATTTCATGTTGCTTTTTCCCTTTCCACTTCAAGCAGTTGCTGGCTGCAGAGGTGACATAGATCTCTATCCATTACTAACTTGAAAATCTGATCTAAAGCTCTGTGAACCTGCAGGCAGTGCTCAGTAAATTGGTATTAAAACCCATATGAGGAATTGCAGAATCCTTTAAAGAACATTTCATTTGCCAGTGACCTTTTCAGCATTGGAACTGGTTGCTTGTTTGGCAATGATTTTTGCTAGAATAGTCCTCAATACTTGCGTGCACCCTTTATCTAGCATGAACCCTGATTTTTTCTTCCACAGAGCTGTCATATTAGGCTATGGTTTTCCAGGTAGATGGCTTTAATACAACCAATATCATCAAGACATATTGGATTTATTGTTAGTAAACTATGAACAGTTGACTGTAGATGCAGCTGATGATAGACTACCAGCAGTGTGCAGTGAGCATAAAATTATTTACTTATGAAGCTGATCCAGAAGCAATCTATTGGGCAGCAGCTTTAAACCCTCAAAATTGCAGAGCCTCATCGATATTAAACCTGGCTTTAAAAGATCAAATGCAACAAGTCTGGGAGAATGTGGGAAACACTGGCTTTTGCCAGGATATTTTCAATGCTTTACATGGGATTTTGCAGTTGTTTGGGTTTTGGGGATTTTTTTCTCCTCACCACATCAAGTAAGCAGTCAGAGGAAATTAAGGCAGCACTAGGGTCAGCAATGATGCTGAGCTATGTGGCAGCTTGACCTCATCCTCTGCTGATGGTTCCTCACCTTTGTTACGAGGAGTATAAAGCTTATTAAAACAATTGCTGACCTCTTTTTTTTCCTCCCACCTGAGATGCTACAACAAGAGCAAGGAATACTTTATTCCTTCTGAAATTGTCAGAAGGTCCTTGGATGTGGTGCTGTCATTGCCAGAGATGTCAGAATGAATCAAAACCACTTCAAGATACGCTTCAAGTTCAGATCAAGACCTGTCTTTTTACAAGAACCTTTTAGTGATAGCAGAAGATAAAGCAAAAAGAGGAAAAACTGGAGCCCAACTACACTTCAGCTTTGCTTTTCAAATCTAAGACCTTTATGACTGAAATTACTGACCCACTGTAATACCCTTGCATAGTAAAAAAGACCCAGGAACACAGAGTGCTTCAAAGGGTGTTATGAAAGACAGCAGACACCATATTGCAGTTATAGTAACAAAGTTAGTGATTAAAAATATACAGGAGTAATTGTTATGTACTTTTCTGGTAGCCAAAAAAGAGAACTAGTCTGCTTATTCTCTCAAACATGCTATGGCACAGACACCCATTGTCAACAACTGTGAATAAATCTGTAAAACTGCATTCTGAGTGTGGAAGTAAAATTTCTTTAGATAAAACCTTCCAGGAAATTTTATCAAGATGATGTCCTCAGCAGAGTGTTTGGGAAGGAAATTCTTTTTGTGGCTGTTATTACTCTAATATGAATCTTTTGAGCTGAAGGTTGAAATGGAAGTTCCTCATCCTGAGACTGAAAAGAATACTTAATACAAAGCTTTCAGACTTAAAAAGGCTTTGCTGACATCTTATTAATTCTTTCACTACTTTTTTCTTGGAAAGTCAAGAACATTGTCTCTTCATAGGAAAAAATATGAGTTGTGAAGACCAAGAGGTGAACGAGGAGAAGGCACTTTTGAAATACAATTTAAGGGTGGCTTCCAGACCACTTTGGTCCATCAACCTCTCATTTAGAGTGAAATCAATTAAATGAGTAACAACTAGTTCATAGGTAGTGTGTCCAGCTCTAAATCCACTGATTTCTCTAAGGCCAAGTTATGTACATGTTGAAAAAAAAATCTGGTAAATTTAAGCATTTATAAAGCTCCTCATCAAAGACTTCATTTCTAAGAAATGTACTTGCAGTGTTCATATAAGAAACAATAAACCATGAAGAGGAGCTTGAATATTGCTATTGTTATTAGACTCTGAAACCACATTAGACTGTTACCAGAACTTCATTTAATTAATTTAGCAACATTAAATTTGTTTGTTAGATTGTTGGGGTTTTTCCTCTCTATTTTACAACCCACACCTTTTTGTCCCTTGAGAATTAAGTTGAGATTCACTTGAGAAAAATCCCTTTCTCCCTATCAAGGGATCAGTCAGTATGAGTACTTTTTTTCCATGTCAAAACTCTACTCCATGGGAATTTTGAATTCAATGCCAATGGTTTAAAACTGTCTCCAAAGTATAACTGGATTTTCTGTAAAAGTTCCCTCTATATACCTGAAGAGCATACCAGAGTCAGGTGAAATAATGTCTTGAAAAGTGACACTCAATACTGGTGAGTGCTGTGATGTTATTTGTACCAGTCCCATTCTTGGAAGCTCTTTCTGTGGGAAATCCACAATGATATCCATTACTTATGGCAGCAAGTAAAAATTTTTATTTTTTTAAAACTTATTATGATTATTTTAAAACTTATTATGATATCCTTATAATTCTTTATTTTTATGCTGGAGGGGACAAGGGAAGGAATATGTCCCTTCTCATCTGGTGGAACAGGAGGCCACAGAAGTATTGCAGCCCCCAACCCTCTGAGAGCAAGCAGCAAAAATTGCTAAAGAATTGTTATTTGTTATTGCTAAACAGTTGTTATTAGACTGTTCAGTGTGATAAAGATGTCTTGTCACTTTCATTTAGCAATAACAACAATTTGTATCATGGAAATGGCAGTGCAAACAGGAAGTTGAAAGTGCAGAATAATGGGAATAATGGGATTTGGCCATTGATTTTTATATGAGATAACAGAGGAGGAGAAGATTGGGGGATATAAAGCAAGAACCAAACAAGATTTAACAGTATTTTAGCAATGTAGTTGGTGAACCAGAAAATACAGAAAGTAGGAAAACTAATTTTCATAACAGAAGAACACAAAGCAGGCAAAAATAAAAGGAAGTGAATCCACTCCCATACAAAATGCTGCTGTTTGACTACAGCTGATCTGTCTTCAATGCAGCAACAGAACCTCTGCTGTAATGATAAACTGAATAAAAAAGAACATCAGGGACAAGTAAGTCACTTAGAAAATTAGTTCTCACCCATTCTAAACTGTTTTGCATTCTGCCTGGGATTCATTATGTGCAGTGTTACTCCTTCACAAGATAAAACCCATTTATTTTCATGTTTATGAAATGCTCTTTTAATTTATTTTATTGCTCTGTTACCAGCTTTTTATCTTCTTATGTCTGGAAAATTTCCTTTCCTCACTGATCTCTTTTTGTTCCCTCTTTCACTCAGTGTTCCTTTGTTTTTTCCCAGTTAAATAGAGCAAGATTTACCAGGAAACAGAAGTGAAGTAGTCTTGGGGCTATAATTCCATATATCTCTTACTGGAACTACAGGGGACAAGACAAATGTTTTCTGACAGTATCCAATGTTTTCCTTAGTTGGTCTCATTCAGTTCTGACTTCAGGACTTGATCTTGAAATAAGGTAGCTCAACAAACCTGGAAACCAGGTTGTTTTAATATCTGCTCTCTCTGGTGTGCCAGCACAGTACACAGAGATGGAAAAAGAAATTGTTAGCAGCACTTATTCATCTTGGACTTGAACACCTGCAAACCTAATATTTGTTTTATTCCTTTTTATGGCTCAATGACTTCACAGTTCTTTTCCCCATCCATTTTTAGTGTAGCAGTTCAATCAGCCATTTTCATCTATATTATCTTGGTATAGTTTCCAGTGTTTTTGGTGTTATTTACTTCACAAGAAGCTGACAATCAGCTTCTGCCAGATGTTCTTGGAATGAAAGCAGAAAGAGGAGCTGAGAAGGCAGCAGACAGCTGCTACAAACACCATGTGGGATTTTTTCATGTATTTTTTTATTTTATATATGTGAATGTATCTGTTCAAAACCATAGTCCAACAACACAAGATGAAAACCAAGGGGCTGATCTTCCAAGCAGTACCTGGATGACAGAGCATTTACTTGGTTTTGACACCCACCATCAACGCAGGCTGTGAGCAAGCTGCTGTAAGGTTTTGGGAGCTTCACTGTTCCTGCTTGTGCTACATGAGAGTCCCACAGTCTGTGCTGTTAAACCTCCCAGGTCAGAGCTCTTACCAAGGAAAGCAAGACCAGAGTTATGATTCTTCATCATAAAGAGGTCATCCAACCAAAGAGTGAACAAGACCAAAGCTGCATCGAGCATGGTTTAAGAAGACGTCTGGGCACATGCCTGGAGTCTCATATTTTCCCAGTTACAATGATTTCTGTTCATATACTTATAGTGCCTTTTTAATATTATAGCTCAGGAGGCAAAAAACATCAAACAATTCAGAATTATATCCTCAAAACAGAAAGTAAATGTCAAGATCTGGCTGTGATCAAAGCAAATTAATTTCTATTGTATTCCTGTTCTTCACGCTTTGCTAAGGGAATTTACTGCTCATGAAAGGTAACAGATTGACTGCCCTGTGAACAGAGGTCTTGCATTGATCTCCTGAACAAATCTGACTGTGTGAGGTGCTGTCTCACTGATGTCCCACCTTTCTGGCTGGAGGGATCACACAGAAATTCTGCTGCAGTTCCTGGTTTATCCCAGAGCCACTGTGGGTGCTGATCAATGTCTGGCAGGAGAACAGATGAGACTCTGCTTTAATCTCACCACACGCTGCTGATCTGCACCACAGCCTGAGCCCCTGGAGAGAAATGGGGAATACATGTCGTGCTTATAACTGCATGCACACGTACGTCTGCTCATTGCTCTGTGTCTGGGCATCCATCTTCTCTCAGGCTCACTTTTAAAAGTGAGGAACCATGAAACTACAAAATATCCACCTTTGCAAAATAAAAAATCACATTTTCAAGTTAAAATCAGCCTCTAAATTACTGCAAAAGTAACATGCAAAAGAAAGTTCTAACATGAACATTTGGAGTGCAAACATGGTTGAATTCACAACAGATTTCCCTGATTTGTTTTAATTTTATTGGACAAATAATTTTTTCTAGCGAGTGTTGTGGAATTTGTGTTATATCTGTGTAATAAGGCTGCAGAGATATAAACTTTTAGTCATTTTTAAATGGAAGATGAGCTCTCAGCAATAAGCTGGTATCCTCCTTGCAGCTTGTTAAGGCCCTGCACCATTCAAACTGCTAAGAATTTGAGACAGTCTTATTATGATTTTCTAGATTTATCCTACTGAGAAATGCTAGAGCAAAACCCAGGGTCATTTGTCCAAACAAGACTTAGTTTTGCTTCTTTCCACACTACCTACGAGGGGAAAAGTCATTTAGGCTGAGAAATGTGCTGAAAAAGAAAGATGTTTTGCAAGGGAATTGATAGAGTTCCTCAATTAAAAAAAAACCAAACAAACAAACCTTCAGTTTACCAGTGTTGTGACAAAAAACATCTTTGCGAGTTGTACAAAGCCAAAACTGGATTTATAATTAAATTTAGTTGCACAGGTTGCATCCTCTAAATTTATCTTCTGTATCAGTAATGTTTACACATCAAGTTGAGGAAAGGTGCTCCTTTTATGTAGGTTGCAGCAAGGACTCCCAAATTAATCTTCTGCAAACTGCTGTTCCCTGAAAGCCCTGTCCTGCTCTTAACCAGGCACCTCTGTTCCTACCATTGTATCCTTCTCAAGAAGGAGTCCAGTCACAGGATAAAATTACAGGCTAAAGCAATACTGAAATTAGTCCCTATGCACGAGGTTCATCCTGCCAAATTGTTGTGAACTGCTCCTCCCCTCCTTTGGTGGGAAAGGTTACTTCAAAGGGAAGGAGTGACTTTCACCAAACCACAATACACACATGACAGCTTGATGTTCAATGTCCCTGTGGAATAAGAGTAGAAAACAAAAATCTGAGACTCCTTTACTGCTACAGAAAACAAAGATCTCTATTTTTTCCTCCTTGATTTAGCAGCAAGCTGCTGTTGTACCAAAGTAAAGCCCCATAGGACCTGATAAGTTGTGATGAATTCACATTAGACACTTAATGGGTTTTAACTGCCTGGTTGTCATCAGAAGCATCAATCCCAGAGTTTATCAGAAATGCTTTTTGCAAGGTTCTGGCCTTTCTGGTATTTCCATGATGCTAATTGCTATCATTAGCAAATTGCTTCCTTACCAGAGATGCTTGTAAAGGACAAGTTTGTGGGATTGGTTTCTGGGTGATAAGTGTGCCATCTGCTTTCCCTTACAGCCCTCAGTCAGATAGATTCATCAGTACCACTTTAAAGAAGTGCCAGAGCAGAGGGAAAAAAAGGGTTCTTTGCCAGATGTTACCTAATATTTTATGAGAGATGAAGGGCCAGAGACATTGATGGTGATTAGAAAATTGTTGCACTTTCACTTTTCTTTTTTGGTTACATTTCAAAAGAATGTTTTCAGTAATAGCTACAGGCATGAAAATTTAGACTGCAAAGCTAATTGTGTCAGCCTCATGTTACAACAAGGACAGAGTTGCACATTTTTTATCCATTTCCACTTGTGGGGATTTGGAATCTGTTTACCTTTCTGGTGGGAAGGGCTCAGCAGAGCGTTTGAACACATCAGAGGAATAGTTGTGACTCAGCTGTGCATCTCCTGTCAGTCCTAATCCCTTTACACTGTTGTAATTTCTTTTCTCTGCACTCCCCTAGCTTATCTGAGCCACAGGGCCAGTGGTTTCAGAGGGTTTCGCATTTCTCATCATCTCCCTCCTCAGGAGGGACCTGAAGGAGCAACAGATAAACAGATTCTCATCTCCTTGGCTGTGCTCTGAGTGGGGATGAGTAGGGGAGAGGAGGGAGAATGTTGCTTCTAAGCACTCTCATGCAGCCCGGAGTATCATCTGAGGTCACACCAGACAAACAGAACCGCAAATGAAGAGCAGATGAAATTTTAATCTGAAATTCTCCATAGGACTAAGGATTAGCAGAAGCAAAATGTCAGGGCACTGTGAAAGCTGTGAGTCCCTGCAGGTACCAAAGGCCCAGAGTGGGGATTGAGCTTCACTCCTGAGCACAAGGAATGCCAACCACTGTGCACACAAAACCTTCTGGACACTATGGGAAGGGCAGTGCAAAACTGCTTTTCAGCTTTGTGGTGAATTACTCTGCTTATCAGGAGAGGCTGCTTGTGGCAGCTCAGGCCAGTTCTTTAAAGGGAAATAAAGATGCTCCGGAGCACTAAGGAGGAAGTTCAGGGTTATAAGAGTGTTGTTGAATATTAGCCACTAAACTGAGTGACCAACAGTAAAATGTCATGAGTGGAAGGGTTTTCTCACCCTTCACTTACAACCCCTGCTGAGCAGTGAGGTGATTAAAGAATATTATCTATGAAATCTGTATTCCTGGTGGATAAATTAGGGAGCGAGTATGGATTCAGACTCAAACTTCATAACTGTTGAATTGTCATTTAACTGAGTATACACAGAGTGACATTTCCCATGTTATGAAGTTCACATCTCAGCTCTGCAGCTTAGAGACCTGAATTAAAATGCTCCTGACTTTGAAAGTTGAGTTGCTTCAAGTGTCCAGTGAATTCATGGGCCTGAGGGCTCCCCATACCCTAGGGTGGGAGGGAGCCCCATTAGTCCCTTCCACTAGATGGGAAGGCAAATGAGGAATGGCTGAGGGCACTTGGTCTGCTCAGCCTGGAGGAGACTGAGGGGAGACTCCATTGCAGTTACAGCTTCCTGGTGAGGGGGAAAGGAGGGGCAGGCACTGAGCTCTTCTCTGTGGTGACTGAAGGGAATGGTGTGAAGCTGTGTCAGGGCAGGTTTAGGTAGGTTGGATATCAGGAAGGGCTTTTCATGTAGAGGGTGGCTGGGCACTGGAACAGCCATGTCCCATCCACGTCACCCCGAGGCTGCCTCCAGCCAACGGTGCAGTGCAACGGTAATAAATTCACTGCTCCTTGCTGAGCACGAGGGAAAACAGTCCTTGCACACGTGTTTCTGCTGGAGCAGAGTGCCACAAGGACCTGGAGACACACTAATTTGAGAGATCCGAGTTGGTGCAGCCCTGTTAAAATTTTATGATGTTGAGTGTACCTTTTCCAAGCACAAAAAGTGTTGTGGAGTCTGTACATGGGATGCTAGTTGCATAAATATATGTGGCAAGAGGAGCAGTTGTGCTTCCCTGTCTAAAAAAGACAAACAAACAGAAGGGAAAAAAGGTCATTTTATTAATTGTTATGAATGGTACTGTGACTCCTTCCCACAGGAAGTTCACACCTTTAGGAAGAGTTGGGTGGAATTTTAAGGCTCTATTGAAGGTGAATTAGTTTTAAAGGAACTAATTGTTATTAAATGGTTGCCCTAGCAACACAAAGAGGGTTACCATAGTAGCCTTTTCTATCCAAATTGAAATATAGCCAGTCTAAGGGTTCACAGGGCTGGGGATTTTAAAACCACAGGAGAAAACATAAACTTCTTCCTTCCTATAATGAGCCACTAGCATTACATAAAGTCAAAGCTAGGTCAGACCCTGAGGTTCTTGGTGTTGTCTTATTCCTGCTGTAAGAGGTCTTGCTTGGTTTTCCCCTTCACTGAAAGTATGAGGAAGGAAATTAATAAAGATTAAACTGCATGATATCTGTGTAGTTCACAATCTTGTCACACTTGCTGGAAGGTAAGAAAGATTCCTGAACTAGTTCTTTTTCCATGGGACAATGTAGAAATCATACAGCTCTCTCTGTCCCTGCATTATCCATGACATGGGGCCAGAGAAGGGAATCTCCCCTATTTCTTTGCCTTCTGATAAAAGGCAGCAAATTCACCTTTTTCACCAGCAAATTATTTAGATACAGCTTGAAAGCATTCATATGGAGCTCCAGAAACTTCTCTGAACCAAGAAAGCATGGAATATTTTTCACAGTATCACTGTGAGGTCAGTAAGTGAGTTTGTCACTGGCAAGAGACGACTAAATCACTGCTAACAAAGACTGTGCCCAGTAGGTCACAAATCCCTGAAGGATCTGAGTATTGCTGTTTCTGTCACTGTATTTTATTCATGTCTCTTTCTCTGTTCTTCTTCAGATGGAGCTCATGAATGTTTGTGCCTCTGGTCATATTGCAAAGACTTATAAAACACAGCTAAACTATTTCCTAATCTCATTATAATAGCATTGGTGTTGAATCAGGTTTTAAAACAATTCCTAAACATTTAATGTTGCCCATAAAGTCACAGTACCCAATGCAAAGGCCTATGCAAGAATAAACATTTCTTTGAAAATATGAAATGGGTTTCTAATCCAAGAGGTTGTGGCAAAAACCTTACAAAACGCTTTAGAACCTTATTGGGTGCTACATGCTCAACCCTTTTTCTCTCACTCCCTTGTCCCCTCAAGAATATTAAATGAATCCCAAATCAACACAAATAAACCTTAGACAACTTCAAGTCTTCCTAAAATGTCATACTTCCAGACAGACTACATCACTCTAACTCAGCATAGAAAAGCTGCCATTCTTATTTTCACTCCAATATCACAAAGTTAGCATCATGATATTAACTTCAAAATTAATCTCTGTTTTCACATAAAATTTCTCATAAAAGTCACTTCTGAATGATTTTTTAAATGAGTCTCAGTATCAAAATAATAGAATTAGCCATGGATTACAAACCTGATGATTCTTATTTACCAAGGTTTCACTTCAAATGACATTTCTCAGAGCCTGCCCCTATGCATCCATCCTTTGTCTCTGTAATTGCCCTGCAGAGTGCTAGGCAGCTGCCATGGGAGCTCAGAGTTCCTTCCCTCTGAAAATCTGGCTCCAGCTCCTCAGGCTTCCCTGGCTGCTCCGCAGGGGGAATTTGGGCTCCCTCAGTGTCTTTCCTGAGTGCTCAGTGTCCTCAGAGGACCAGCTCTGCTACTGTGACAAGAGTGACCCTGTCACTTCCCAGGGGCAGCTCAGTGTGGTCAAGCAACATTCACACCTGCTGGTGCCTGTGGAGCTCCTCTTTACTGGGTGACAATGCCTTGGTCAGAGCTGGAGGCCTCTGATGATGAATTCCTGTGAGAAATGAGCTTCTCCTGGGATGGTGGTGAAGATAACAGGTTCTTCTTTATCTGGTGAGGCTATGCTAACAAAGCTAAAATGACACTAAAAAGTCTAATATTTATGCAGGTGGTACTGTCCATTTAAATCTGGTTTAATTAGGGACTAAACAAAAAGTACCTAATTATAATTCATTAACAGAAAAGTTTGCCTTTAACATTTTAAACTGCAGTTTAAACTGACTGAACAATTCAGGATGAAGCAATTACAACTTATGTACCCTTTGTTTCCTGAAAAGAGCAGGAGGTTCCTTTAAACACTTTTTAAAGGGTTTTCTAAGAAAGACTTGCTCATATCTAAGTAATCAGTTCTTGGAAGAAAGGCAGAAGTTGTATTGATGATTTTTGCACAAGAAACATTAGTCTGTTAAAGAATCCAGTTTGCACTGTGAGGAGTTGATATGAGTTAGGAGAGAAGTTAAATGTTCAACATTTATGCCACTGACCCATTTGAAAGAGAACTGTTTACTGTATATGATGTAAGGTGAATTGGTTTCTTGAGAGACCTGTGGAAGTTGAATATGGATGTATGACAGAAACATGAGATTACCCATCACTGCTTATCTTTTTCACTTTGCTTTGTTTTTAAATACAATTGATAATTTTTTTAAGAGCAGCACGTGTTTTGTGAAGACTGCACAAGTCAGAGGAATTCCCACTGGAGACAAAACCCCTGGGCTGCTCTGCTGCTGTTCTAGACTTGTATTCTCTTCAGCAGCTTCATACATAGTAAAGCTCTGACCTCTGGGGGAAAAAAATGTTCTTTATACCTCATTCGAATCAGTGTGATTCTGACACACATCTTTTAAATACCACCAGGTACCGAGGTGGAGCAGTGATTTTCTTCCACTTCTGGGTGGCCCTGGTAGCTGGAGTCTCCATGTGTGTCTTGTGCTCCTGGAGCAGCCGCTGAGGCTGTGTGACATTGCTGCTGTGCCAGAGCACAGCCCAGTGCTTCAGCGATGCTGGCAGCCCCCCGAGCTCAGGAGTGCCCCCCAGCACTCCTCCTGCTGCTGCACCACCCCTGGGGCTCGCCTGGAGCCTCCTGGGGAGCTCATCTGCCCGCTGCCAGGCTGCAGAGCGACAGGTGAACAAGGGGCTCTGGGAGCCTCTGAGGGCTGCGCTGCCTTTCCCTGCGCGCGGATAAGGCCGGGATGCAGCCGGGCCCTGCTCAGTAAATCAGCCCGGAAAACCAACACGGTTTCTGGCTGTGTAGGGAGCCCTGAACCGTTCAGAGGGGCACGCAGAGGCTCTCTGACCTGCTGATCTGCATCCCAAACAGAGCAAATGGTCGAGAATCCCTGTTCTTGTCAGTGAGTCTGACCTAGAAATTGAGATGAAAAGCAAAAGCGCTGTCAGAGGGGTGGTTTGGCATTGTATTTTAAATACAATTTGAGAGGAGTTCTCAGCAGAAATCTTTTCCCTGAGCCCTTGGAGGAAGATGGGAATTGTCCTTGCAGAGTGGCATCTGCTGAGGCTACCCTTTCAGAGAGTGCATCTACTGCTGCTGCTTGCACCTCTCCGCTTTGCTGTCACTTGGGTTCAAACCACGACTCAGATATCCAAAGGTCCAAGCAGTGATTTCTAGATAGAAGATTGAAAAAACAGTGCAGTTATTGTCTTTTTCACGTTTCATTCTACTTGTGGACATTCTATAATTCGTGTATTTAACCTTTTCTGTGACCTTGGGTTCATTTTTTAAGTCCAATGAGGGTAAACGTTAAGAAAAAAAAAAATTTTTGATAGTGAAAATAAAAATTGAAGTGAATTTTAAGAGTTTAATTTACCAACAAAACGTTCAAAGGAATTGGAAATAAACAAACAAACAAACAATCAAACAAATAAACAAATCTATAAATAAAATAAATAAACTCCTCTGAATTTCAATAACAGATGACATAAAAAAAGGAAGAGCTCCTTTCTTTTTTTTAATAAATATCAAAGTACTTCCTTGTAATATCAATTCAAATATTAATTTTCAATATTGTAAAAAGGTTTTTTTGCTCTGGACATGCTTGTCCAATGCATGAAAGATTGATTTTTCTTCCTGAAACAACAATTTTTATGTCAAAAAACCCAAAACCCATTAAAATATTTATTCAATATATTAAAAATTTTCAGAAGAAACTATTCTAGATTTACCCAACCCTTTTCACTTTCAATTTTTTTCTTCTATGCATAGTCCTAGGAGGTATTACTGAAAATAATAAGATGCTGCTGTTTGAAGGTCAAGTTGTGATTTCAATTTTATATTCAGTTATTCAATACTGCTACTCACCATAGTGAAATAAAAATCTGACACAGAACATTCATTAAATTGTCATTTTGTCTCGTCTGATTCATTGATAAAAACTCCCAATTCTTTCATATAGCTTGTTCTTCTAAGGGCCTTAACAAACATGCAACTTAATTAGCTTCAGTTATGATAAATGAAGAGTAATAGGGTGTGCAGGAGTTAATTATGAAATTTTTTGATGAATCATACCTCAAACAGCTAAAGGATTAATAGGCTTTAAATACAGGAGAGATTAATAACTCTAACTGAATAATCTTGGTAAACCCTTAAAAGAGGACAATCATTTGCCTAAATCAAGATCCTGCAAATTGATGAATACTTTAAAGTTTTGTTTTGTTTTGTTTTGTTTTAATGCTTTGCTTCTTAGAAGAATTTGCAGCAATTTTTTCCCCTCATGTTTGCTATTGCACTGGAATGATTGATATAAATTGTATTGAATTTTCTGTCTTTAAAATGCATGTAAAATTAAACAATGCAAACTTCAAAACAACGGTTAGGGGGGTAGGATGAAAATGTCATTAAACTCCACCTAGATTTAAATTCTAACAATAGCTAATGTGTTTGGTTGCTGTCAATTCTGAATGATATCCTTGAGGCAAGGAAATTAAAAACAGTTTAATTTTTTTGTTGATAGACAGGATGAAAAATGAAACTTGAGGACAGGGAAAGTGTGCTGTTCTGGATTTTAGTATCCTTTAAAGTTATTGTCTATTTTAGAATAGATTTGAAGGAAAGAAAACTGCAAGTTGTAGTCATTTCTATGTAGAAAATAATTTTAAAACAACAAAACAATTCTAGGTTAATTTGGTTTTTTTCCAAAAGAAAGAACTTTTTGAAACTGCAATGGCCCTTTGGTTCACAAACCTGTCTTCACTCTAATAAATTAATGAATGTCCCAGTTAATGTCCCTGTGTAACCTTTGCCATTTCAGATTATGTCTGAAAATATAAATCATATACATTTAATATGAAAACATCAGCTCGCTCTATTAAGGATTAAGCTCTTTTTACCAAAAGAATCTAAAAAGATCCTCTTCAATGTTATGCTCTTTTAAATGCATGACTTAATCCAAACTTGGAAGTCCATAAAGTCCTCTCTCTTGTTTTTCTATACCTGAAGGCATTTTTAAGCACAGATTCCATCACAAGGTGACACACAGAGCTACGCCTCCCTCCTGAACCTGCTTCCTTCTAGACTAAAGAAAATGCCAGGTTGTCCTGCTGGCTTGTTCCTTCCCAGCTATCAGACAGATAGACAGGTGCCTGGGATTTCTGCCCTGGGGATTAAGTGAAGTCATCATTAGGTGTGTGTCTGTCCTTGGGTCAGGTGTCCTGTGCACCTTTCTGCCTTTCCAGTGGACTCACTCTGCTTTGGTTGGTTTTTGTTTTATTTTTTTAGTGTAGGGATTTTTGTGTAGGGTTTGGGGTTATTTTATTTTTTGTCTGTTTGTTTGTTTATGTTTGGGTTTTTTTTGGTTTTGGTTTTAAAGGTATTTTTTCCTAGTAACTCTGGAAAGCAGCATTGTTATCCCTTCCCCTGAAATCCAAAACCCTGCCAGGATGTAGGCCACATCTGATTTGTTGGACATGCCAAAACATCCTACTCCAGGCCAGCAAGGATGCAAAGCACCACAGCCTGAGGACAAGTGTTGTCCTCTCCACCCTGAACACAGCATTCACATGAGGAAAACAATCACAACTTGATGATTTTCTAACCCTTCCTGTCGGTCCCTGGGAGCAGCCAGTCCCTTGGATAGCTGCATCCAGCCTGCCAGCATGCAGCATGGTGAAGCTCTCACGTCCTGGAAGGAGCAGTGCCTGTCCTTCCTGAGGCAGAACACACAGAGCAGTGATGCTGGCTCTGTCAAGGGATGGTCAGGCAAGGAATGGTCCTTGGCTCACAACACAGATCACCCAGCCCAGATGCACACACATGAGGCCACTGATGCTCCAGATGACCCTGTCCTACTCCTATCAATTCTCTTTTGCCCCTCCTGGCACAGGCTCCCATCTGGGTTTTGTTTTTCCCTGTCCTGCTGTCCCTCTGCCCACACTGCACCTTTCTCACCACATGCCTTGATGTCATTCACCATCCCAGATTTTTGCATGGTCTCTGAATACACCTGACAGCAGTGTCATTGTTTCCAGGGGGTCAGGTCAGCTTGACTGAGTGCTCTTTTGAAGGCAGAATTAGTTTCCCCTGAAGTTGCTATGGACACCAAAGCTCCCTACAGTTCTATTCCATGTTAAGGTAGGGTTTCCTTGTGAGGATGTGTGGCAAGGTCCTGTAAGTTACATTAACACCCACTTCACTCTCTGCATTGCAATTTAGTGTGGAGATTGTGGAGATCAGGGCCCTGCGGGTACCAAAAGGCCATAACTGCAGCCCACCTAGACCTGTCCCCGTGCAGCCCTTTGCTTCAGGGACTAGCTCACCCTCCCTGGGCTGTGCCATGAAGTGATGGCTTTTATCCCCATCTCCTGGACCCCCCCTTGGTGTACAGATGGGCTCCTCAGGGGGAGTCCAGCCTGTGGGGTCACCTTGACTCGCCCCCTCCGCACACGCTGCTCCCTGGCACCTCCAATTGATTGATTTTCTGTTTTCTCAGAGCCCAGACAAGGACAGACCCTTGCTCAGTTTTAGGCAGCTTCCTGTTTAATTGTTCACCTAGGTGTTTGAAAACAGGCAAACCAGACCCCCTGAGGACTGCCTGGAAAGCCTGTTATTATCTCTCTGCTCTTCATCAGTGGTACCTCTTGGCATCAGTGACAACTGAAACTAGTTAGGCAGAAATAATAAAATGTGTTCCTAAAGACAAGGCAAAAAGGTGGTGGCTAAAGGTGTTACCTGAATGCTACTCCAGAGAAAAGAGTCAGCTGTAGGAATATCAGAAGAGCACACATAAATTAACTTTTTTATTGCAAATACCATCCTCATTTCAGGTCTCAGGTTTTTTTCTCCAGAATTAAATGATAGGATTGATGGCAATTTCAAAGGGATTTCTACCTGGAGCCTTACTGTTTAAAATCCTTATCATAACAGGGGATGATAACCTTGGGTCCTTACCTAAAGATCACTGAGAGTTCAAATGGATAAGTTCAAATGGAGAGTTGATTTGGTCACTGAGTTAACCTTATTTTAAATAGAGCAAAAAGGTGTGTATTCATCACCTTACCCAGCAACAGATAAAGACTAAAAGCCTACAAGAACAAAACCTGTCCTTTTCTCATCACCTAAGTTGTGTTACAAGCAGTAGAATATTATTGATCAAACAAAATCTCCAGAACATTATTACTCTGTCATTCAGTGAGACAATTTTGTTCGATTACATGTTTGTGTTGTTTAACTGACTTTTATCTCTCCTCAGACAAATATATTTTCTCTTTGGGAATTTGTAAAAGAATACAAGCAGATCTGATATGGTGAAAAAATAACACCTGTTTTGAAATGTAGCTACAGATGTAAATTTTAGTCGTAGTACAGTGGTTCTTCACTCTTGAAAACATTTTAGTTGCAAAAATGAGGGACCTTCCAGTAGGTACCTCTTACCCCAGTAAAATTGCTGAAAGGTTTGGTTCCTAAAACACACATGGTAACCCCTCTGAGAGAACTTTAGGAGACTTTCCCCTCAAATTTCTTTTGTGTATGAGCTGCTCTGTGAAGCAATTCACAGGAAGAAAGTTGTATGACAGCAGTTGCAGGTATAGGAGCAGCTGTCTGACACAAGGGAGGTTCAGCTGAGGGTTAAACCACAGTGCACACACAGATGGCACCTGACAGAGGTTTCTCCCCAAGAAATTAACTGATGAATTGCAGGTGCTGAGAGTGAACAGAAGCTGAATTCACATATTTTCTCCCTGCTTTCAGCATCACACTTACTGAACCAATACAAGAATAATCACTAAATAGTTGAACTGAAGTTTGAAGTCATAAAATTGTAATTTTCAAGTTGCCTGTGTCCCTCTAATAAATTCCCCTGAGTCATCAGACTGTATGGTTGTCCATGAAACAAGCCAGTGTCCTGGCCAGATGATACCCAGCTTTCAAAAGGATCAATAAAAATAGGATGCATTAAAGGAAGGCAAACCCAGAAAATAATAGCCCTTGCTAGCACTTTGTTGTCCTTTGAAGTAGATGGAGAGAGGAAGAGAAGAAAATGGAATTCAATTGTCTGTATGTGAGTCAGTGATTATTAAAAGATTGTTTGGATTGTTTGATCTAAGTGCCTGCAGCATTTTTGGTGTATTTGTTGCCCAAGGGAGACAGGAAATTTAAGAATTAAGGTCATCACTGTGCATTTCTGGCATAGGCTAATAGGACAGATCAAAAGAGCAATTGAATTTACATTAGGTGAGAAAACAAAGGTTTGTTAGACTGTTCTTGTAAGGATGAAAAATTGTGCTGAAAACATTATTGGAGTGAAAGAAGCAGAAGTAGAAGACCCAAAAGAAGCATAAGGAGACCCCTCAAGGATAGAAACTGCCACAATGCTAAAAAACCCATTTCAGTTAACACCAGCTGTGATCTAAACCAGAAAATTCAGGAGTTTGGACATGCTAATCTTTCACTCTGTTAGAAAGTAATTTTGCAAGTGGTGTAAATTTGCTGATCACCATGAAAGTTTAGACTTTCTCACTAGTGCTGAATATATTGATTTGCTGTAAAATGAGGAAAATGTTAAAGCTGTGTTGATATCAACTCCAGCTAAAATATGTCTCACACCACAAGTTTTCTGCTACGTTTTGATTACAATAATGCTGAATATTAAGGTAAAAAAAAAAAAGCACTGAACACACTGTCATAGGCTGAAGCCAATTTTTTGCTGCAGAAGATGATACAAGCACAAGGTGACAATGAGTGATAGAAGATTACACACCAGCAGGGGCATTTCTGGAAATCTTTTGACTGTTACTTTCCATAATTTATAATTCATTAAATATTTAAAGCTTACACTTTCAGGATAATGCTGATTTATTGCTGGATCCCCCATAAACACTTTTTTAGCTTGCCTTTTTTTTTTTCCACTTTTTTTTTCCTAATTAAACCAAATTTTTAGATTCTTTATTGAACTTTTTATAATTTTCTGTCTTATTTCTTTATCTCCTCCCAGGCATTTAATTAGGTCTGGCACAAATAATCTGTAAAAAAGGGCAGAGGGCTCCATAAATCTGCCTACACTCACTCTAGGGAAAACAAGAGTTACAGTATTCAGGCTGCTCCCCAGCAAGTCACTCTGCTTAATTCCACCTAAGTGTGCAATGCCTCAACTTCATGCCCTCTGAATTAGCCTCCAGGGGCTTTTAAATTACTTTTACTCACCTTGCTCAAGGGCATCTTGTGGAGATTAGACTCCTCATTCAGGTACCTGGCTTGGATGGCTGAAGTCAAGCAATGTGAATCCTGCTTTATAGCTACTAAAAGAATTAGCCTTGCAACCTTTAACTGGCACCAGCAAGCAGTTAATCACCATTAAAATGGTTTCTCGAAGCTGAAGGCTTTGCCCACCAGAAGATGCTATAATTCCTGCAGTTAATTTCCTTCTAAGATGATGGTACACCTCCAGTTGAAAGCATTTAAGACAGCAAATAGTTATCTGCCCAGGAAGTTCAGTCATTCAAATAAAATAAATCAGGACCACTGTACACTTTGATCTCNAAGAATTAGCCTTGCAACCTTTAACTGGCACCAGCAAGCAGTTAATCACCATTAAAATGGTTTCTCGAAGCTGAAGGCTTTGCCCACCAGAAGATGCTATAATTCCTGCAGTTAATTTCCTTCTAAGATGATGGTACACCTCCAGTTGAAAGCATTTAAGACAGCAAATAGTTATCTGCCCAGGAAGTTCAGTCATTCAAATAAAATAAATCAGGACCACTGTACACTTTGATCTCACATATATTAAAAAAAAAAAAAACTTCATTATTAAGAAGTCTGCAAAAACAACATTTTAAAAATCCAGTTCCTTCAACCAATTTATAAACAGTTAGAAATGTTACTGCAAACCTCCATTAGATCATATCCTTTGGAAAACAAAAACCTTTGCTAACATCACCTTGCACTGCACACCACTTATTAGAATGAGGAAAGACAAACACAAAAGTCTTTCTTAGGAATTACAAACCTCTGAGCCCAGCAAGGGGGTCAGTTTTCATTTCAAATTGGCCAGATACAGCAGAGACAGGAGAAAACTGAACTTCAGAACCAGTGATTCCAGCAAACCAGACAAACATGCAGCATGTTGGTCACAGTTTGAGTATTAAGGTCTTTCATTTAAAAAGAATAAAATTGAGATTATTATTATTTCGTGGCCAGATTTTCAGTAAGACAGAAATATTTCTCATGTCTCGAGTGGAAATCCATTTTCTGTGCTGGCTTGGCAGTACCACAACCCTAAATCTGCTAGAAATCCTGCCACAGAAGGGTGGTCTTGTACCCTTGTTTTTACTTCAGCTTATCTTTCTTCTCTCTCCCAGATGATTCCCTTGTGTGCCTGATAACTAGACTGGCAAGGAAAAATAAGAGATTGTGTTCTGTGAAACACCTGACCCCATTTTTAGAGGACTGACCTGTTCTGCCTGTCCTTAACCTGTTTTCATAGGTGTGAAAACTCAGGACATTTTTAACCAGTTATGTTTAGTTGTCATTGAAAGAAGTCCAACACATTACTGTGCTGACAGGGGAGGAGGTGCAAAGACTTGCATTAACATAACAATTTGCCATCTCCCTATCACAATTTGATGTCTTGTTCCTTGTGATAAGAAGATATTTTATGCATTAGATTGTAAATTTTATTTTTTTTTACCTGCATTCCTTACGACACTAGCAGAAAGAGTTAATGGTTGAGAAAACCCAAGAAGCACATGGGAATTCACTCCAAAAATCTCTTTTCTCATGAAAATCTCTTTCACTGAGGGGCTCTGAGTGCCAGTGCTGTCCCAGCAGGGGCTGGTGCCTTTCCTTGTGACAAACACCTCAACATGTCCCAAGGGTACAGGCTCCATTTAGAGGTACAACAGTCAGCTCAACAGGGGAAAGTGTACTCAAGCAGAATAATATTAATAAGAAGAAAACATTTTGACTTGAATGAGGATGTTGTTTTTATACTTAGCAGGGATCTGAATGCTTTCTGTGCCTGCATGACACAAGTTGGGTGTTTACCCCATCTCTACCTTCCTCCTTTATGAAAGCAAGGTGGAGTAACTCCCTCAGAGACTGTGCTGTGCAGTGGTTGCCAGCAAGCCAAGGCAAAAGGCCAAATTAAAGCCTTTTTCTCACAGATAATGAACAGGTATGCTGTTCACAAAGCATTGTTCACTCCACGATGAGGCCGTGACTTCTTGAGATCCTTGCAGAACAATGGCAGAGAGCTCTGGGAAAGGACATGATAATTGCTTTTAACACTTAAGAGAAGGCATACAAAGGAGTTGTTATACAATTTCCCTTAGATATCAGTGGGGCTGCTTTCTAATAAAGACTGACTGAATTGGAACAATAATAGAAACAAACCATACCTGAGAAACCAGAGCTTTCCATTTCACACTGCTGTGTTCTTTTGGACAAGAAGCTGGCACTGAATTACTTAATGGTGAGGCAGTTTTCCTAAATTCTGTTGGATTTCTCCTGTGGCCTCCTTTGCTTTCTTTTCAAGAAACAAAATGAATGATCCTTAATTCAAAACTTTTGTTGGACAGACTACAATTCAGTTCATGTTTTAATTGTCTCTTTCCTCTTCAACTTTTGGATGTCTAAAAGTACTTCAGTACCTTAAAAACACATTTAAGAACTCAGCATATGCTAATAAATTCAGAATCACTATGCATTCTTACAGTCTCTACATCAAAACTCTGAATCTAAACCAATATAAACTGGCATAAACCCAAAGACTTCAATTGATTTCTGGCTCTGGGGAAGAACTAAATGAGAATTCACTGTCATGCAATATGTATTGGAGGAATTCCTCTTATCCCACTCATTCAGTGGAGGATACAGTGCAAAATTTTCTCTTTGAAAACTTTGTGTGTGTGTGTATCATTGCTAGGGGATAAAGACTTCTGATATTGAAACACAGCTAAATTAAGCTCTGAGAAGTGAGAAAAAGTTATGCAGATAATTTTTTACCCAGTTAGAGAATTAGAAAGTGAACTGCTTTAACTGGTCCTCTTGTATTCAGTTGCCATGAACTGAAATACATTTTCAGTTTTTCTTTGACTAGCCTCCAGTTAACATTGTGTTGATGAATGTTGATCCAAAGTTACTTAAATGAATGGATTTTTCAACTAGGTTTAAAAACCATGCAAAGTTATGAAGATAACTATAAAAACAATGAGAACAGCATTGTATTTTGTCTCCAGAACCTTCTGATACTTAAAACTGATGCAACTTTTTATTTACTAAAACTCTGCATTTAAAACCAATTTTAATTTACAATGACCAAGCTGAATTCTAGCTTGGAGATATAGTGTTCCTGTAATATTATCATCTAAATATTTTTACCTAACTTTTTTAATCCTAAATAAAAAATAATATAGCATATTATTCATTAAAAAAAATCTCTTCAAGGTATTTTTTATTACATGATATCATCAGAACATATTATGTAATAATTCACCGTCAAAAATAATCCCACAAGAAACCACGCCTCCCATTTATATTTATCCACTGCCTAATATAATTAAAAACATGCATTTTTTTGAGGTACCTACTTCCCACATTAAATTACTGCAACAAATAAAAGCATGCCATTCGACTCAGTCATAAATATATTTTCTACCTACAGAACATTCACACTGAGAATTTATAGAACTCTGATGTAATTGTTTTTACTCTGGGACTGTTAATTTTTCTCCTGGACCTTCTCCATATATTTAATAAACAGTGTTAAAGTCAAAATTATTCTGATAAAAGCTGTGTGCTGAACTCAATAAATCTATATGAGCTGTGGATGATGAATCTCTGAAAATAAATGTTTGTAACAATAGCTACTCATTTTACATTTCCAGGCCTTCTGATTTTGGTCTGAATGAATTAAAAGTTTTCACATTTCTTTATCCATATTTTGATAATGACACAATTCAAATAGTGCATCATACTATTTATGTCCTAAAATCTAATTATGGCCCTGTCAAATCACTGTTCAATTCTCCTGGTCTCTCTAATTATCAGGAATTCATCACTCCAGGGAAAGGTACAGTCAATCCCTCCATTCATATGACATGTCCATGTCAGAAATTTCTGAGTGCTGGTATAATTCTCTTTCCATAAAGAGCTGGGTTTAAGGCTTGTTTGTGTTAATGTCCTTATGAGCTGTACATTTGAATACTTTATTCTTTCATATCACCCTTTAGAAATCTTTAACTTTTTTCTATTTTTGCAGTGGAGTGAAAAAGGTGTGGCTGCTTTTTACACTCATCAGGATTGTTTAACAGGTAAGTGCATTCAGAGAGAATCAGAGAACTTCTATCCTTTCTTGTGCTTCCACATCATGATCAACACATCATGGTTTTCTTTTCTTTTTTTTTTTAAATTGTCATTTATTTAAAAACATAGTTATTTTATGTGTTTTGGAAGTGGGTTGAGTTTTTGACAAAATCATCAGTGAGCTTTATGTGTTCTCATTGACTCCTTTATTTGCTGGCAGGTACCTCCCAAAGCAATGCACAGGGATACTCAATCTCCTCCCTGCACTGAAGATTAAAGGGAAGGCATGTCCAATGAGATGAGGTGTTTATCCTTGCAGAGCAAATGCAATTATCATTGATCTCACAGGATATAACTTGAAGATGGAATTTCATTTTCTGTTCAAAAATATTAATAAAACTTTCTGGTTCTTTAAGCAGATTTGTGCTTTGGTTCCTTCCACCACATTCAGCATCATAAACCCATTTTTAAGGCCTCCTGTCTAATGCAATAAATATATTCTCAATGGTTCTTGTCTTTGCACAAAAGTACCTGTGAAACTCTACCAAATCAAAAGGGCCAAAGCAAGAACTAAAGAAGTGGGAAATGAAACCCACTACCTGGGAGAAGTGAAACTGTTTAACTTGGAATGTGTGAGAACATGTCGTTTTCTTCCTGGAGTTTTAAAAATATTTGTCACTATGTTGTACACAGGAGTCATTGGGGAGGTTGTTACTGTAGAGTCACAAGAGGGTTTTTTAAAATTTTAATAACAATAGGAAAGGAGAGATGTGTGCACAGAATTGGGGTGCAGGAGAGTGGAGTAGGTGGGTTTGTTCCCATGAGCAAACGAGAGCAGGGGAAGAGGGAGCAGGACAATGGTGCAGTGACTGACACGGGCCATGAGATTAAAGTGTGTGCAGCACACAGGCAGAGCAAGGCCTGAGATGAGCATGGGGATCTCCTGGCTCTCCAGTCCAGCTCCCTGACAAGAAGCATTTCCTGACCCGTGTTTTCTGAAGTTATGCCTCCTCTGACTTTGTGCGCAAAAAGTTTTACCACGAATTTTGGGATGTGCCAGACCCTAATGGAAGTAATTACACTCTACACATGTACTTATAATAAAACACTCACTGGGAGAGATGACTCAAATGCACCAGTCACAAGCTGTTTAAGAAGGTCCATGAATCAGAGCCTTAATCTCTTCCAAGAATCAGTCAGTCTGAACCCCCAGCCAGTATTTATGGTGCCTCTTTTGGCAGTCTCAATAATGGAAATATCTACGCTAATGAGCAGGTGACATTCCCTGCCCAGTGCCACCACAATGACATGGAGAACTTTTATTCCCTTGGATATTCCTGTTAGCTACAGTGACACAGAGCAGGGGCTTGGCTAACCTGGAGGAGATTCACTTCCTGGAGAGAATCATCCAGGTCACTTTCCCTCAGCTCCCATGTGGGTGGCAGGTTCAGAGCAACATGCTTCTCTTGATTAGACATTTGCTGTTATTATTATTAATTTTTAAATGTGAGTCCAGAGCCTCCTTCTCAAAGTTCCTTTTTTTCCAGAACTTAATTGTGCAAATATATAAAAATATTTTTTGCTTTCTGATTTAAAATATTTCTGAAAATTGAGCCAGTTTGTTCTGCAGGGTAAACATAGAGGAAAATGGGTTACACACACACACACA
>VZRX01017727.1:0-22704 GCA_013398075.1 Notiomystis cincta | reverse complement strand
GGAAGGAAGGAAGGAAAAAGAAATAATAGAGGAAGAGAGGGAAATTCATACATCTTGTTTAAAAATTATAACTTTTCTCATAGTCTAATTTTCATAACGGAGTCAATATATGAAATTTAGCATTAAAATATATATTTAAGGAGAAAAACACAGCAAATACCATAATGATGGAAATATAATCACAACAATAAACTCAAATGGCTCAAGGCAGACCAGTTCTGCACACTAGCACCAAACACCTCTCCATCCTCAAATATCAAGAGACAATATCAAGCCAAATGAATATTTCAGAGAAGTTTTCTCTCCCTAACTGTTCAAATCCATCCCTGACCTCTGCTGGCCAGGTTTCTCCACGATGCATTTACAGAATACCACATGTCGGCTTCCCAGGAATGGCTGTGGCTGGAAGTGATGTTTTGCATGAGGCTGTTTAGATTCTCCTCTCAGCTGAGTTTTTAAGCAGCTGGGGGATCCGACCGCTGTTTCTAAGTTTCCACAGGCTGGGCAGACGGCAGTGCCCTGGCAGAGGGTGTTCAGCAGGGTGGGTGTGTGGCTGCTCTCCCCACAGGTACCCGGCAGCGTGGCCCCGCCTGGGAACTGCCCCGGTCAGGTTTCCCACGGGCCAACACAGCTTCGCTGCCACCCTGCCCTGGGACAGCCACGACTCTGCTGACACGAAAATCCCACCCCATGCTACAGAATGCTCTGTGGTCAGACTGTTGTTAACACGGATTTTCATGCTCACGATCTTGCTGTGTTTATATAAAATGCAATTGACTTTACCTTGCTGGTTTTAGAGTTTTAGGAAGTGCAGAGAGAATGTGACTGCATGGGAACATGCTGGACTGGCCCAAAGCAGGGTGAGGTCTCCTGTCCGACTGCAAACCTGCATCTGGAATGCATGTGACAGGTAGGTGCTCAGTTTAATACATCACTGAGAGGCATTCACACACGGGCTGTGCTACAGGGACCTGGGAGAGCACACACAGACCACAGTGAGGTGCAAATTGCAGAGGTACAAGTCTCCACAAACATCCCAACCTCGTGCTCAGCCCTCAAGGAGAGCCATGGCCTCGTGGGGAAGAGTCCCCCCCTCCCAAGTGCTGCAGGGAGCACCCCAGCTCTTCAGGAAAAATAACCATTTAATTTCATGTGACCATCTGACAGTGACAGATCCACGAACACTAATCACGAGTAGCCTCTGAAAGTAGCTTCAGACACAAATTGTAATGTTCCTCAAAATTACCAGCCCTGTTTTAATGGCACAGTCTGTGAGCTCTTGAGCTTTAATATAAAATGTATCGTGCACAGGAACTGGGAGCTTTGTGTGAACTTAAATGTACTTTCTTCTGCATTAATATGTTGGTTTTACACTGTAATCATTGCCTAGCCACAAAACTCTGTAGATTTCTAGATGCTTGTCCCCTGTTAATGAGTCCACAAGACTGATTTCTTGGTGTTATGACATCAGTGTGACCTCATATTTACATGGAAAAGTCAGTGGCTGAAAGTATTGGTGCAAGTCAGATCCTGAAATCCTTTCCCAACCAGAAACCTCACCAAAATCAGTAGGGCCACAAATGTAAGAACTGCTCATGTAAAAGTTTCAGGGCTGTTCTTTCAATCTACATATCTAAAAAATACCCGTTAAAATGCGTCGGATCAGTTTGCTTTGTGTCTTTTCTTACCAACTTGAAAAATGCCTTGATGATTGCACAATCACAGTCCTTCAAAGAATAGCTGTGATTTGACTTTTAAAAAGATTCATAATGCTGGCTTTGCCACACAGACTACACTTGCCTTTGGGATGAATGAGGTACGTTCTGCCTATCGAGCCGAAATCCAGGCAGCAGTGCTCAGATTTTAATGAGCAGAAAATCTTTGTTGGAAAGACAGGTTAGACTTGATTTATTTTTTCCTTAAGAAGAGAAAATATTGTCAGTAGCAGTGGGAAGGAGTCAACGTGTGTTCACTGGTTACAGCAGTTATAAGCTCTTGTATATGAAAAAGGATTAGAACAGCATGGCTTTTACATTTTCTGGGGTGGAAAATTTAGTTACAGATTCATACTGATGAACAAATGCCATGAGCTCTTCACACTCCTATTAACATTAAGGGGAATTTTGTCCTTCATTTTCTAAGGAAAACTTTTGATTATTCTCTTTATTCCATGCACAAAAATGCTAACTGAGCAGCACAGGGGTTTAACTTCACAACATGCTCGTGGGACATTATAAAACAGACAGTGCAGAAAACCTGATTTTAAAGATATGTCTTAGTATAGACACTGCTGTAGGAGTGGGGAATGAGCCTATTGTGTAGACAGCAGGCAGCCATGGAAATCAAGGACCGCAGACTGAATGTAAGTAAGTTCCTACTGTACAGCAGGAGAGGATAATGTGATTCATGGATGTATGAACAAGGAAGTAGTGAGTAGGAGTGGGGAGCTGATCTTATCTCTCCCCACTGCTCTGGTAAGACTAAAACTGGCAAAATGCATAAAGTTCTGGTGCCTGTATTTTAAATTGTAAAAGCTGGAGACAGGTCAGAGAGAGGATGAGAGAAAAATGTCTCTCTCTAGTGAAAGCCTGGAAGGGATCTCTCTGCTTACCTTATCAAAAAGATGGAGACATGACTTGATTAAAGCATACAAGTACCACCACAACAAGATAATACCATATGCAAAAGATCTTCTTCATCTGGTGGAGAGAGCATAGCAGGAATCAACGGCTGGAAGCTGAAGCCAAACAAATTCATACAAAGAAACCCAGGCATGCATTATTAATAGTAAGAGCAATTAATCCTGGGAACTACTTACCAAAAGTAGGGCTGGATTCTCTGTCTCTTGATGTTTTCAGATCAAGATTGGATGTCTTCCTAGTAGAGATGCCCCAGGCAAACCCTTATGAAAGGGAAGCAAGGTGAGACATAATAGTCCGTGATACACCATCAGACCGGTTGAGTAGATGATCCTGTTCTTACTACTCACTGGCTCTGTCTCTGCTAGTAAATTAAAGTGTCAGGACCCAGGCCCAGAGTCCAGGACATGATCACCTATGCTATTAAATTGTTAGGATAGTCCTTCACATGTTGTTGACCAAGGTCAGCTAGCCCTCTCGCAGACACACTTAGCACAGTTTGGGGACAAGCATAGTCCAAGATTACAGGAAATTTGGACCTGGGCACTGTATTGTGGAGAGGAAAGGAATATAACAGTGGTACATGCTGACCAGACCACCCTCTGGCAAAATCCATTTTTGCCTTTATTACTTGCAAAGATTTGATTTGGCTGCAGCAGCTCAAGGTTCGACACCAACCAAGAGAAAAGTCTGTGAATCAAATATTCCAGAGCCGCCTCCGAGTAGGTGGAATGATGTTGACACACTCACAGCTTTGAAGAGCTCTAAAAGGGAAAAAGGAAGAATGTTTTGACATATTCTGAATATTCAGAAAGGCTAATTGTTTCCTGAAGTAACTGACATTCCATAGGAGTAGTGTATTCCTGCTCGTCATGTCCATACTAGATGGAGACATTGAAGCAGTGCTTCCCACACAGCCCTGGCAATTAGGCAACATGGAGCCTGATGACTGGGATCTTCTAAATGTCAACACAGCTTCCTATTCCAGTGCTCACTCGGTGCTCATTAGCAGCACTGAGTTAATGTGTTTGTTGCTGCTGGTGATGATGTGCAGGGACACAAGTGCTACCCCTCAGTATCTGCTGTAATAGCAGAACAAGGAGTGCAAGTTCAAGATTTAGTATCTCATCTCAGGGATCCCACAAGGATGTTCTTCACTGTTTCTGAGTGCTAGAAGCATTTCTTGCCTCCTGAATATTAAACAGACACTAACCCTGAGGCTTTTTATAGAAGAAAAAAGTCCCATATACTCTGGCTAAAGCTTCAGCAGGCTCTAAACTGTTTCTATAGTGAAATTGCATCTACAACTCATTTTTTTCCAGCACTGTTGAACCTGACAGCACAGTAAATATTGTATGGGCCATAAAGACAGTTGGGCAGTAGTTGCTGGGCTACCACTGTGCACATCAGAGGTCCTAAATCCATTAATTTTTCTACTTGGAGGCATGGGACAAAGGACTGGAGTTATAGCAAGCCCCTATGTAAAGATTTCCAGATTTCATCCCTGTTTATAAATCAAGCATCAAAGAACTCCCAAGAGAAAACAAAATAGTGCTGCCACTTCTTTCCAGTGGAACAAATGAAAGCAGAAAGGCCAGGTGCTTTTGGTCCATGAGATGTACAAGGAGAACTGGAGGGCAGGTCTCCTCTGCAGGCCTTTGTGCAGAGACACCACGTGGCCTCATGGTCCTGGATATCTCCAAAACAGATGTCTTGCTCCATGCTGAGTAGTGCCACAGCTAACTCAACAGACAGCACTGAATGAGGGAGTTTAGCACTAGTTCCCCTACCTCCCCAAATCAGCCTTTGGCTTGGTGTGTATCAAAAAACTCTCTTGCCCAAGAAAACAGAGCAATTCTGAATCTCTCTGAGACTCTCCAAAAGAGCTCCACAGCTGCAGTAAGGGAATGCAAAAAGAACCTTTTCAGTTCTCTTCTGCAAGCCTGAAGATCTTATGCTGACAACAAGGTCATCTATCTCAGATCAAGGTTTATTATTTTCGTGAAACTCAGATCACTCAACACCTGGAGGCAATTTCCTAAGCATCTGCACTTTTACAATGTGAAGCCAAGGTGGGATGAAAGGGCAAAACCCAGTCAACTCTCAGAAAATCTGGTACTCCTGGGCTTTGCAAGCTTGCCTTAGCTGAGTAAAGTTGCCATTTGCAGGATATCCAAGAAAAGCTTCTGGATTAAGTGAAGCAACGCTGTGGTTGTAATTTTCACTTCATTATACAGAACACACTTATTTTAGAAAATTTCATTCACATTTCATCCTGGCTTTAAAACATTATGTTGTCATAAAAGGTGGATATAACACTGACAAGCAGTGCTCTGAAAAGATGATACAAATACAAGAGTGAGGTGTAGAGAGGCCCATGGTTTGGCCATCACTCGCCCCAGACCAGCTGGCACTCCTGCAGTCACAGCCCAGGCACGGTTAAGGAGCTGAACCACTGCCAAGAGGCATTTAGGATGGGGCCACTCAGTGCTGGGGAGAAAGTTGTTTACCTGTGTGGCCGTGAGGAACGCCACAACTCTAGGCCATGGGGCAGAAAGCAATCCTTGAACTACTTTCTTATTCAAAGTGGTGCCATTTTAGGATTTATCTTGCCAGGACATGAGAGGTAAACAGCAAATGAAGCTCTCTGAAGTAACTCAGACATCAGAACTTAGCAGAAAAAAAGTAATTATTAAATTTATTACACTAAGTTTAGGTGTCTACATCTAAGTGTCAACACATGAGGTAAAGAAGTTGGTGCTCTCTCTGGCTTCTAGACATCTTTGGGACTGTGTTGTGTCAATTCCCACAGCACCACATAAAAGCCTTGTGCATCCCAGGACGTGTGTCTGGCCAGCTGAGCTGAGCCCACAACCCCTCTTGATACAGAGCTGAAACCTACCTCAAACCACTACAGGATTAATTTTTAAATTCGTAATAAATGTCATTCATTTAAAAAGACAGAAAAATAAAATCATATATTGTCCTTTTAATTAAGATAATTATAAAGATTGGAATGCTACTCTTGGTTGTTTTATTCAAAGCATAGAGAAGTATCACAGATATCAAGAGCTACCAGTGTGGATTTCCACAGTGTGTATAACTCTTCATTCTGCAATTCTAGGCACTGAAATTTTGCCTGTGTGAGATGACATCGTGTTTTCAGAGAAGGTCACGAGTGGATCATGTCTCTGGAGGCAGCACTGGTATCTAGTGCTTTTTAATATTTTTATAGAACATAGAAAGCAAATGTGGGGATAAATTCCCAGGACGTGCCTACAGTGCCACAGCTCCCTCTGTGACAGTGACAGTGACAGTGAGTTTCTCAGCCTGAGGCTCTGCAGAGCGAGAACTCTCAGCAGAGGAAACAAAGGGACAATTGTAAGAACAGAGTGGTTTGGCAAATAGATGAGTAAGAGACTTTATTGGGCACATTCAGAGTTGCCAAACTGAGCCTGAACACAGGACCTGGCCCCGTCAGGACATGTCTGTGTCCATGTCCAGTCTCGTGAGCAGGCCGGGCCTGACTCAGAGATCTCCGCTCTGCTGTGGGTGGTCTGCTCTATCAGAGAGTCACGGAGTACCCCAGGTTGGAAGGGACCCATGGCTGGGTCACAGAATGTCTTTGGGTGATGAGAGATCCTGGGAGCATCCCCCTCTCATTGCTGGCATCTCAGTTTTTTGGTTTTGTCTTCTTAATTCTGTAACACTTTCAGCATGTGCTGCTGAGCTGGGTCTGGTTTTGAACCACGGGTCCTTGGGAACTGGAGCAACCCTGTCTCAACCATACATTCAGAAACTTGGGACACTAAATGACTCCATGCACCTTGGATTAGGCAGGATTCCAGCAGTCACAGCAGCAAGCTTTAACAAAGTGTTCTAAATGAACAGAACTTTATTAGAGGGAAGGAAACAGAAGGAAGCAACAGTCTGGGAAATCTGAATTAATGTCCAGCCAGCCCCAGCCTTGCCCCTCAGCAGAGTTATAAAGGAATTAGCCTGGATTCATCTTTCTGCTTGCAGCTGTGATAGTGCTGAAGGACTTAAGTACAGGCAGGGTCCTCCTGCCTGGTCCCACTCACCTTGCAACATGCCTGTGCTCAGGGTGTTTCAGTGGGGTGACTGCTCAGGCCATTTCCAGGGCTCTGAGTATTCCATGGACAATGTTCCCAGCCCTGCTGCTGGTGTCCCCATGGAGCCATCAGGCCAGGCAGGTGCTCCCCAAGGCCAAAAAATGTCAAGTTTCTAGCTGTTACTATTGCAAGTGACAGTGATGGTTTCTGTGATACAAAAATACATGGTCCATGAGGGGACTGTAACTCTACCTAATGGCCAGAGGTGATGGGAGAGCCAAGGAGGGGGGTGTGGGCTGAAGACAGCAATGCAAGTAATGAACTGGTGGAGCACTGGGCACTTGGAGCACGTGGATGATATCCCTCTGCCCCCTGATGCCCAAGAAGAGGGATGTGTGCTCAGGTACAGCAAGAAGAATGACACAAAAGGAGGGTAAGGAAAAAACCCACAGAGAACAAGGGGGAAAAAGAATGAGCAGAGTACATGATATGAAATGGCTCAAAAGAGCAGGGTGAGGCAGAGAAACAGCCCATCTGAGCCATGGTGCAACCACTTTCTCCTTACAATGCTTCATTTTCCCTGAGGACACCCCAGGACTTTTCCTTCTTCCCCTACAAGTTTTCACTCTCTGTGACCCTGGGGCTGCAGGCCAGGACACCTCCTGCCTGGACAGCCACAGTGGCACCAGGGCTAGTGACATCCAAAAGGGTCTGGAAATACTTGTTTCCACCCTCAGCATGCTTTAGCACTGATATTAGCCTTGAAGGTCCTTATATCAAGAACAAAATGCATTTGGTTCAGGTTTGCCAAATGCTGTTATAATCCATATTTATGTTTCTCCAAAGCCTTCCTACCAGGTCCCAGGATATATTCTCCCTCTTATCACATTCAAGGGAAACGTGGAATATTTGACATTCCTCGCACCCTCTCACAGCAAAAAAATACAGTAGTCAAGGGAAATGTGAAATATTTGACATTCCCAGCTCCCTGTCACAGCAAGAAATGCACTGGGTTTCATGGCCTGCAGGCACCTCACTCCTGGGAGCACGGAAAGGACCCGTGGTGTTCCACAGGAGAAGGGACACACCTGAGCCGTGCCAAGGACGCTGTGGGACGAGAAGGAGAAGAGAGACAGCCCTGGGCAGCCAGGGCTGGGTGAGGCCATCCTCACAGCAGGGACATGCTGGCAGCCCACGGGCATCGGGCGGAGCGACAGCGCCAAGTGTCTCGCAGCCAGCAGGGGAGGGTTGTGAGATGAGATGGGCACTTTCCATGTGGAAGAGTACTGATTCACATTTAAAAAAAAACATAAAAAGAAAAAATCAGTCTGCTGCCACATGCCTATCTTGGCCCTGTTACAATTGGTGGGTGATTTTTGAGCAGCCCTCCCCATGGCTGGGCAGGCATCAGCCAATTTTGTGCTTAGGTACAAATTAAAGGATGTCTTATCTTTGTTTTCTCATCGTCTGTCCTCTCTGTAAAGCTGATCTTTATACATCCTGACTTTACAGGGAAGGGAAAAACACCCAAGAATTCACTTGTATCGCATCAAAGAGAATGTTTTAAAAAAACCCAAACAACAAAACCACAAACCCCCCACCCTGCCTCTGTTCCTCCCTCCCTCCCTCCCTCCCTCCCTCCCTCCGGTGGGGAAGCGANAAGAGATTTTGGGACTTTGCAATATCATTCTGGCAGTTTGGGCTCCTGTTTCAATGGACTGTCTTCATTAAATAAGTCTTACTGAAATCTGCTTCTCCATGACCAAGACAAATCCCACCTCTCTCTTCTGTAAATGGCTGTGATGGTCTCACTCACCTGCACTGGATCTGCGTGGTTTAAAGTCAGCAACAATGGAGAGAAATAAAATTCATATTTTCACTATTTCTTTCTCAGATTCTCATTTCCTGATTTCTCTTTCTTACCTACATAGGAGGAAAGAAGGTGGAATCCTTTCTGCCTGTGAGACAATTAATTCCTCTTTTTAATTATGATGCTGTTTTGCCATAAATGCGGTTTTACTTCTTCCCAAGTTGTCTTCTTCTCCCACTACTTCTCGAAAGCTTTTAAATATATAATGTGTTATGGCTTCATGGGCTCAGTGACTCCCACATTGTGCTGCCTCTGGAATATGCTCCCATGGGAATATCTATTAAGTCAAGCTTTTTAAAAATTAAAGGGGCTTTAAGCAATCCTTCTCCCCACCAGTCCTGATTGCATTGCTGAGGACTGACAGGGATGAGGCTGCTCCCTGCCCCTTTCCCATGGGGTCTGTGTGGCTTGAACCCCTGCCTTCCTCAACAAGGCTGCTTTTTTTGGACCAATTTTTTCATTAATCACCCCTGCAACAGGTTTTTCCATTGTGGAAATAAGAAAGGAAATCACCACACAAGTACCCCAGCAACTAGAGAGGGTTAAAAGTTTCCTACAGAAATCTTCTCTATCTGAATATTTTGGTTAATATGAACCAAAATTATTTTTTAGACTATGTGTATCTGCTTTGGAGGGGAGGGAAAGGAAGTGATTATTTTGCTTAACACAGGAGAAAATTATTGCACAAAGGTAACTAACAGACCTTTGCCCAAACCAGAATTCAAAATGTCCTCTCTACAAATAGCTGGACATGATAATAGGGACTCGACTTTTCCTCTACAATCTATATCTGAGTATGAAAACAACATTTCCTGTTTAGGCAGAGATTGAATAAACAGTTAGAGGGGAAATTTTGCCTTAGGTCGAGCCAAGAAACAGAAGTTTGGGGGTTCTGGAGATGAGAAATACTTTTGTCAACATCTAAGATATTTTTGATCTAAACAAATATATCTCTTGGGGGAGATAGAACTTAAATCTTCAAAGGCTTTTTTGGGTAAATTTAGGACAATTTTAAAATTCAAGATGGCTTCCTGCAGTGAAAAGTAAAAGGTTTTGTTTAGCAAAAGCCAGGAAGGGATACTGAGGTAATATTTTAAAAAAATATACCTCCATTTTGAAGGTTAATATTTTTGGCCAAACTAACCCAGATTTATAAGTAGATTTATTCTTTCTAAAGGTGTTTTGATTTTGGTGGGGGTTTTTTGTTTGTTTTGGGGTTTGCTGGGTTTTCTTTTTTTTTTTTTTTCAGGAAAAAAACATACTGTTTGTAAAACTAAATTTAGAAAGCTTCCGTGTCCTCTCAACACATCTGGAATAAGGATTGTGACCATTTGGTTATGCTGAAGTAGGTGAGAGGCTTCTCCCTCACTCCTATTATTTTTTCATCTCTAAAAATAGTGGTTTCCTCCTGTGGTGAAACAAGTAATCAGTTTTCTAGTCAGATTTCTTGCCAGGCTGTGACCTGTCTCCAGGGGGATGAACTCCACTGCAAATCTCCCTTCTCATGTAATGCCTGGCCAAGGCAGGAGCAGTTTTGAATAGGAAGATTGTCAGCAAACCCCCATGCACTTTCCAATCCTCTGGCATCTCACCAGGCTGCAGACAGAGAAAGAGGTGGCAGAGGAATTATCTCAGGCAGTGGTGATGTCTTTTGGCAACACATTCCTGAGGGAAGCAAGCAAAAATTGTCCTCCAGGTTTGAGGCTCTGACTCTCCAAGGAAGAGAACAAAACTCTAATGCACTGCTTTTGCTGAGCTACCTGTAGGTAAAAACATGTTTAATTTCTTGAGCTGGGTATCAGTTACACTATTGTGAGTAATATCAGCAGGATTACGGCGATTTTGCCACTCCTGCAGAGTCAGAGGACGGCAAACTGAAATCGCTGCCCTGATCTGCTCTGCCTGTTTGCTCTTGTGAAAAGGCTAGGGACTGGTTTTCTAGTGGGACAGGTTTTTGAGGGCTCCTTGTCAACAGCTGTAAGTGCTTTCAGCACAGCTCACACCCAAAGGCAGGTCAGCGAGCATTATTTCTTCTTCCCTTGGAAATGTACTGAGCGACGCCAGAGATGCAATTTTATGTAACGTGGGGATGTTGTGCAGCACTCTGCAGGCAATTTAGGGGCCTGGTGATCTAGACTAGCATGAAGAGGCAAGGCTACTTTATTAAATGCTCATTCCTGCCTCTACAGTATCATCCAAACAAAAAGTTTTACATGACCTCAGCTTCAGGCTGGTTTTCAATGGTGCACCAATGCACATGGGAACTCCAGTTTCACAGCCAAAGCACGTGCCACAAATTAATACCAAAAAGTTTCAGCTTCCCCTATATTTGTAGCACCAAGATGCTGCCATGCATATGATTATATCCTTAGATTTTACAACAGTTTCCTTCTGTGGGCAGAAGCCTTAGAGCCCCCCCCAGTCAATATAATTAAACCAAAGTAAATGCTAAGGAAATAAGGGCTGTACTATAAACTGCCTAAACTCTGACTCCTCAGTGGATACCTTGCTTTTTCAAGAACCACCAGGGCAGAGTATGAACCTGAGAGCCCAGTCATTGCCTCCAGGCTGTCATGGGCAAAGCAAAGGCTCATCTGCCACCTGCTAATTCTCGAAAGTGCATAGTGAAATACAACATCTGAAAGGGCAGGACTGAGCTTTACATCACTTTTTAATTCAAGGGCTCGTTCATTCAAATAAGATTTACAAAGGCATTATGCAATTTTGCAGCAGGCAGTCATCAGGGTTGTGTAATGAATATCTAACCCACAGCCTGCAAGCCTTAATTGGATGTAGATCATCCCATGACCATGGTCGGGCAGCAAACAGGGGCCGTGCACCAACTGAGCTCTTAAAAATGTGTTGAAGTCTCTGACTCAGTTGTTGTCTTATATAAAAGAGAAATTCTAGAGAATTGTGAAACCTTGTGAGTTATGCAAGGAGGGAGTTTAATTACTATTATTGAATTTATATATTTTTTGCACTGCTAGTAGCTTTTAATTACTCATTACATTTTGAGCACTTGACAATTAGAAAAAAGAACTGCAGGTAAATTTGTCCTTGATACTGCTTTTAGAGGAATGGAAAATTAAACCTATCCATACAGCTTCTTTTACAGAGATATTTTAATTCATACATGACATAATGAAAAAGAAAAGTTAACAAAAATCTTATTCACTCTTTCTCTCTGAAAACTTGTCAAGAAGATGAAACATTTCTCATTAACAGCATTTGAACTTCTGCTAGAAAGGTTTTCCCACCTTAAAAGACTTCTAAAAGCATTTATTTATGTTACCAAAAAGCATTTCTGGAAGTTATAACACACACACATCTATTTTCCAGTTTGCAGTTTACTGGGAATACTGACATAGTTTCTTGCAAATAAAAGATGTAAAAAAGATAAAAGTACAATATTTGTTGTTAAATGCATGAAAATTAATAATAACAACTTGACACAATTAATTGGAAAAAAACCCTATTTATTTATCATTTAAAAATTGTAAATGTATAATCACAGAAACTTAAGTATGCCTCATTATCTTCTAAAGTTTTTGAGTGCTAATGGAGTGAAAGATAGAATGCTTTGAATATTTTTTTCATGGACATCTGCAACCCTTCTTATAGAAAATACCAGAAGAAAAACAAGCAAAAATGCATTTGCTAATGATTCATACTTGCACTTGTAAACATGGCATAAGCACTTGACACAAGGAAATGGATGTCAGTTCTGCAGTTACAGAAAGAAACATAATGTACTCTACCCAGAGAAATTATGGTTATTTCAAGTAAAGCTGACCTCGGTCTCCCTTGTCCCTTAACAGAGTCCCTGTGCCCATGGCAGTGACAGTCACTGGATACAAATGAATTCTCAGTTACATTTCTGTGGCCCCTACTGGGTTTAATTTACTTATTTGGTTTATTAGGTAGTTAATGACGTGTGTGAACTCAGGTGTCTGTGACTATCAGTACCAGTATTGCTCAATACTCAGGATTGAGTCTCCATTGGTTTTATTAACCAGCAAGAAGTACAGAGCCTAAATTGTGATAACAGGGGGAAAAAAAATATCCCATTGGTGTCACTGTATTCTTATAGTTCTCACTTTCCACTTAGTCTGTGCTCTGCACATCCTCAGGGTTACAGCAATTCATTCTGGTGGCTGATCTCAGTTTAGTAATTTAATTTCTTCTTTTCTCATGTAGCAGAGTGATGGCACATATAAACAAAGCATGTCAATTTGATTAGAGTATTTTGACTTCTCTGACATCTTTACAGCATAAGCACAACAAAAATAAATCTCTGCCATTATTTATTTTTTGCACCCAAAAGCCCTGGCGAAGCTCTGGAGATGAATGTAACTTATATCTGCACAAAAGTGATGATTAGGTTTTTGCCCTAAAGGTTCAAGGTGGCCATAAAAATAATTGAGTCACTACCCATGGAGGTATTTAAAAGAAAGACATGGAGATGTGGTGTTCAGGGACATGGCTTAGTGGGTGACTTGGCAGTGCTGGTTAATGGGTGGACTCTATGATCTCAGAGGTCTTTTCCACCCTAAAGACGTCTATGATTCTATGAATTAGCATAATGTTAAGGTTTACTCCCACAGCCAGGTTTTCCTGGTAGCCCAAAGGAGGTGGCAGGGCGTGGAGGGTGTTTTGGGGCTGGATGTGCCCAGGTGCTGCAAGGACAGCTGGGTGACCCAGGCCAGCCCCCACAGGTGCTGGTGCCCGTGCCTGGCCCTGCCCTGCAGGCCTGGAGCTTTGGTGCCAGCACACCCGACGAGGTCGAGCTTCCAGCCCCAGCCGCCTCCCCGCGGTCCTCACAGGACAGCCCCACACTCCATGGAGCTCGCTCAGCCCACCACTGGAGGTTTATTTAGCCTTGCCCCTCTGGAGCAGGCAGAGTTTGCAGCCGGGAGGTGAAGAATTCGATGCTGAACACTGAAGCCAAGCCCCCAAGGGCTACGCAGCAGAGAGAGGCAGTGGCGCAGCCGCGGATCCCGGCAGCCTGCGGTGGCCCTGGCTCGCCTGCCCCTGTTTTGGGTTACACAGTGTGGGTGACTCAGCCAGGGACAGGGAGCCCCGGGAGGGGTTGGAAATAAATGTGTTTGGAGGAGGAAACTGAAGGAAGAAGAGAGTTTTCTGTAGGGGAGTAGAGTGGTATGTAGGCCTGCACGGTGGGAATCCAACAGAAGCTTTGCACAAGCCTGACTGCTGTGATCCCCACAACTGTCTTCTCATTCCTTAAGTAATTGAGGCTTCAGCTCAGCAAAGCATTAAAGCTCAGCCTTCATTTTATGCTGTCAGTAAGTGCTTTGCTGAACAGGGGCTTAAAGTATCAAGCTCCTTGCATGAGATCTATCCCACCTAATTTTAGACATTTGCAGTACAGATATCTACACCGGAGCTAGTGACCCCAGGCTGTCCCCATTATGAATGGGGACAGATAAGCATCTCTGGGGTGCTATTCATTAGGCCTAGCCTACCTTAGAACAAGAAATAGCACTCAGTAGAAGTATTTGCAATCAGAGCTCAAAATAGCTAAATCAGATGTAAACATCCACGACCCATGTACCTGCATTCATGTGCCTGAACCACAGGAGACTCTGACGACAGATGAGTAGGAAAAAAACCATACCAATTGGGAGAAATCAAGAAAATGCAAACTGGTTTTAACAGAGAACGGAAACTGAAAATTATTTTCTCCCTGAGAAAGTTACAGTTGGAATTGTTTTTACGACAAACAGAGGAAGAACAGAATAGGCCATTGTTATTCCCTTGTTTAAGCCATTATTTCTTTCATACTTTTATTGTTGGAGTTTGCTTCCCTGCCTCCATCGGTTACTGAGGGCTCCTGCTCACCTGCCTAACGTTTAGAAAGCTGTAGTTAGGTGCAGTTAATATCCTCGTGTCAGACAGATCTTTTTGAAGGAGGAATATCAAATATTTGAGATGTTTCTGCAAAGTTATTTGACTTCAGACTCATGTTTCTGTGAACATTGAAATCCACTGCTCTCCCTGTGTAGGCAACTGGGATATAAACTTCTGGGAATCACTGCAAATATGGGAATGCCTGGAATCCCTCTGGGAAATAACTGAAAAACCTTTAATCCCTGTTATCTCTGAGAGCACATATTTTTGTTTGCTTGATTAGCAGCAGGAGAGGATTGGTGTGTTGGGCAGTAAAGCCCTGTGCTGTTTCTCTGCTCCTGCCTCAGGGAAGACGCTGGTTCCTGGGCAAACACCCCTGGGCAGAAGAGCAGCAGCAGTGCTCAGTGTGGAGTGGTGGGAGGCAGGGAATTGTGGCAACAAAAACCAGCAGCAACTGCAGCTGCTGAAAGCACAACACAGTGACCAGGACTGTCAGACTCAGCTGGTGCTGAATCACAGAATCACAGAATCACAGAATCACAGAATCACAGAATCACAGAATCACAGAATCACAGAATCACAGAATCACAGAAGGCTTGGGTTGGAGTTCCAAACCCTTGCCATGGTCCAGGCCACCTTCCACTATCCCAGGTTGCTCAACACCCCATCCAACCTGGCCTTGAACACTTCCAGGGATGGGCCACCCACAGCTTCTCTGGGCAACCTGTTCCAGTGTCTCACTACCCCCACAGTAAATAATTTCTTCCTAACATCTAATTGGGAGGAATATCTAATTAATGTGGTCTGACTCCTATGGCAGGAGTTTGGGATGCCCATTTAACCACTGAATTGAATCAGTAAGTTAGGAGTAAAATTGCTTGACATTTCCTTTTCTGAACAGTGGAGACAGGCAGCTCCAAAAAATAACTCATCCTCTCCCAAGGAAAAAATTTAAAATTTGTGGGTTGAATCTCTCTCTGAATACAACAGCCTCTTTCTAACTGCAGGAAAGTCATGAGATACCTAACAGTGGTGGATAGTTCACTCCTTAAGCATTGCTAATGCAAACTACGTGCTTCTTAAACTGAAGCACTGAAAAATTCTTTTTTTCTGCACTTTGACATCTACTGAAACGAGGACCATGCTGAGATTGCTGCTTCCATGATCTCTCACAGGGTTCTGTGAAGCCCAGAGGGAAAATTCACATACAGGACTAGAAGACATCTTTCTATTTTGACATCTAGAACTTTCTGACTCTAATGTGAAAGCTCCTTCCACACACCTGGGAGCTGTGTGGGGACCAGATCTGGTAAAGAGTGTATTTTACTTTGGGGCAGATTCTGTCTGGGTGTTTTGTGGGACCCAAAGAGGAGGAAATGATTCACGGACAAAGGGGGGAACAGACTCCTTGACTCACAGTTTCCTGCTCTAACCACCAGACAATTCCTCTAGCAGTTCCTCAGTGCATCAAAAGCATGGATTAGTTTGTTAATTCCTTAAACGTCACGGAATGGTTTTGCTCTATTATACATCCAGGCTTACCATATTGCCTACTGGAGGAAGATCTCAAGGTTTCATTCTGTAAGTCCATAGAAAAAGTGCCAAACTAAGTGTATTTGCCTGTCCAAATGCTAATTGCTGATGGAACCAAAGTGCCAGGTCTGCTGTACTGCTTTCCTCATATGTGGAGAGCTGGGGACTATGGGGTTGATTTACCCATATGTCACTTAGTTCATGAAATTCCAAACATAACAGAACACATTTTTTGTGCCTATTTGGTAAGATTCTGGATGATGGTTAAGAAATACAAAAGGATTATGTCCACATAAAATAAAATTTAAGACATTACTGTTCAATTAAATCATTTTGAGCTTTCACTTTCTTTCCAGTAAATAGAATTTCTTTGTATCCATGGCCACTGTAAATGGTTTTTAGATCATACAATGGTGATCAAAAGAGTGATTTATGAGGCATGGATGTGAAAAGCTTACACTTAAGCTGTCAGCTCTACTTGAGAGACTTAAACAAAACTTCAGTGCTATCAGATTGTCTCCGTTTCTTTTATAAATTATTGAAAACCTTCTGTTTTCAAACCCAGTATGCTTAGGCTGACAAATCCTCAGGACCCCCTCGGAGGACCGCTCAGATTCGCAGCCCGGGCAGTACTTCCCCTCGCAGGCTGATTTTAGTTTTAGGACTGTGCCATCTGCTGTTGGAATTGCAGATTTCCCTGGGCCGGCACAGTCCGCCCCCGCAGCCTGGCCACGCGTGGCTGGGATTTGTCCCAGTTGAGGGACACCTTGCAGTGACTGCAATCCCTGTCAGAGGCTTCAACCTTCCCAGGATCATTTATTTCACTGCTTTGAAGGGCTCTGCTTTGGCACGGACGTGTGAGGGCCTCCATTTTCCCTCTTGCTCAGAAGTATCAAAGGTGGTGACACACATGGGACACAGAGTCAAATTACACAATATTACATTTTAGCAGAAAATAGAACCTCCTTCTGCTCTTGAATTCCATGAGCAGAGAAGGTGCACAGACAACTAAGGAATGGGCAATTTCACCTTCCCAGCCTTATACTTTAGTTCCCATTGTTTATATGCTTGTGGGATCACAGAGCTATTAAAAACTAGACTGAACAATAGAGATATTATTCTGCTACTGAAACTGGATTACACTCTTAACCACAAGCATCTCCTATCTGCCAACATGAAAGCAATACCGCTTTGGGAAAACTGGAAATGACTGCACTGGGTACTCAGATTCCTCACAAGGGGAACCCACATCCTCTGCAGAAGCATTTCTGAGCTCAAAGGTCTACCAGGAAAGACTGGCAGGGAAATACTCCCAAAGGTATTTTCAATTTTAACATTTCAACACGGTGCATCTTCCTGGCAGTCCTTGCAGAACAGGCATGCTGTGCTCCCTGCCTGTCTATGGCAGCTTGAAAAATGAGGCAGTTGGTATATGGATGAGCTGTCCAAGGGAACAATACCATGTTTTGAGAGACAAAACTGACCTGGAACTCCTTAATCCCACTCCTGCTTCCAGCTATAACTACATCTGACTGCCTCACATCACCAACATGCTTATCTACTGACACCACTAGAAAAGGAAATGTCTCACATTTTCTACACAGCATTATGTGAACAGTTACTCAACAGGATTTTGTTACTGAGAGCTGTGAGACCTGGCACCTTTGGCACCTGTCTAATGTGGAGGATGTGTATGCCTAGAGATCAAACTGAGAATGGCCAGCTAACCACACAATGACCTGTTTAGACAAGCTTGTTAGAAATACTGAGACACACACCTCAAACCCTGTTCTGCTTCAGGAGTTAGGTGGTTTTTAAGGCTTGTTTTTCTCTCAACAGCATGAAGGACTCCCAGACCAACAAGCACCATTAGTACTTGCAGCTGGCATGACACCAGTGCTCCTCCAAGGACCTGTCCCCAAGGCTGTATGTAGGTGTCCATCCTACCATCAACAGCTCCTGCAGCAAAACATCACCCCACTGGCCATGTTGCCCACCCCACTGGCCATGCTAGCCCACCCTACTGGCCAGACTAGCCCACTCCACTGGCCATGCTAGCCCACTCCACTGGCCACACTGGCTGACCCTGCTGGCCACACTGGCCCAATTGGAACCTGCCCCAGTGCTACTCACAGGCACANCAGCAAAACATCCCCCCACTGGCCATGTTGCCCACCCCACTGGCCATGCTAGCCCACCCTACTGGCCAGACTAGCCCACTCCACTGGCCATGCTAGCCCACTCCACTGGCCACACTGGCTGACCCTGCTGGCCACACTGGCCCAATTGGAACCTGCCCCAGTGCTACTCACAGGCACAGGACATTCAGAAGTTAAAACTGAGGCTCACAAGGAGAGCAAGGGGTGGTGTTTCCTTTTGTAGACCATGGGCTGGTGGAGTTTGGGAAGTGCTGATCTGAGAATACAAGCAGATAAAGGATGTGAAAGCAAAGCCATTAAGCTCCTGAGCTGAAATGGCTTGGCCAGTATTACCCTTCAGACCTGGGAAGTGAACACGGCCCCCAAAGGTGATGTAAACCATGGTTTGTTTCCTAGTTGAGAAATAAAATGGAAAATATCAGGAACGCAAGTGAAAAATTCTTTGTGCAGACTGAGAATGTGGCTAATATTGGTGTTCCTCCTCCGCTTCATTTAATCATCCTAGAATTTGTTTATAACAGCAAATGATTCACTTTCAGATAGAAACATGATGAAGTGTCAGCAGAGACCCTTGACATAACGATGGCCAGCATTTCCTCCCAGGATCTGAGTTTCTCCCACAGGACATAGCATCCACACTTTTTCCATGGGAGCTGCCTTCCCCCAATACTGCCTGTAGCCTGAGACTAATTAGAGGAGAGCTGTACAGAGGTCAAGTGATGCAGAAGACCTTTCCCAGTTTTCCTGGCTTTAGGAGGTTTCAGAGGGGCCTTGGGCCAGAAGCAGGACTACAAGTGAAACAAGAGAGCTGAAAGCAGGAGGCAAAAGTAGCTGTGAGTTTTTGACCAAGAGGGCTTCAGTGAGAGCAAGACATGAAGGGAAGTGAGCTTCCCCTGGAGGGAGGCCTTGGGATCCAGCCATGGCTGGACAGAGCTGGCAGATGGAGCTGGGCATGGAGCCACCTGATCCTGCCCCAGCTGCCCTCTCCAGCAGGGAGATAAAGAAACTCAGCCTTGGTAAGACTGCCTATATTTTCCAGCCTGGATTTCCTCCTGAGACATTTTCCTTCCCACATTCCTGAGCAGACTTAAAAATAGGACTGCCTCTGATCCATGCCGGGTAAACAGATCTTTTTTTCCTGGTTTGCATGTTTGAAAAGCATGTGTGGTATGGTATCTAAAGACCATGTGAGCTGCTGGCAGCACAGTTTTTGGAGGCTGAGAAAAGACACATCTCATCTCTAGAGATGTTTCATACAGTGAATTTAAGCTCAATACCCTAAATTTAGAAAAATGTTACATGAAAGGAACCTGAAGTGTAGGAAACCGCTAAAGGACTTGAACTTGGCTTAAACACACATTCCTACAGCCACTCAGAAAATTGCAAGGTACACTCTTCTGAAAAACAGCCACCAAAGATACAGCCTTCCCTTCTGACATGCTGCATTATTTGGGAAGAAATGCAGAACAAGTAACCCTGTGCATGGGAGTCTCCAGAAGCAGTGCTGCAACATGTTGCTGTGTGGTGTGGCTGGCAGGCTGGTGGGATGGCTCTGGGTGCTAAATTATGCCATGTTTTGAGAGATACAGCCCCAGAAAGGAAATGTTATCAGTCTAAGTTACAATATAGTTGCCATGGCAATTATAAAATGGGAAACCATTGGTGTGATTTATTTTGTTGTCACGTGCCTTATGGTGAAATCTTGGCACCCTGGGTTGTGGAAGGAGATGATAACTGGGGGGTTTATCCCAAGTGGCTGCTTTTTTTTTTTTTTTTTTTTGGTGCAGGCTGAGCAGAAGAGCAACAACTCCAACAAATCCTGACTGTCTGGATCCTTGGGACACAGCTCAGGGACACAGTGTTGGGATCCAGACAAAATGGCAGTTTGGAAAACCTTAGGACTTAATAGATTTCTGCCAAAAAGGCAGATATTCAGAATCTTCTTGTGATTACTGTAGTCCTTTGGCTTGGCTGCTCACAGGACAGAGCCCTTGTTAGAGCAAACCTATGTGCACTCGAAGCCCAGGCAACTGCCAGCCATGGAGGAGACCCAGCCCTTCTCTGTGAAGGAACCAGGTCACATTACATTTAATTGAAATTAGTAAACTGTTTAGGAAGCAGAGAACACATGAGCAGTCAGCTCCACTGGTGCCCCTCATATGCTGATGAGGAAAAGAGAGCTCAAATGGTCCCACACCATGTGTCTAGGATCAAGTTAGTAGGCTACAAAGCCTAAATGTTGCATCTCCACAAGACAATGCAGAAAAAGGATGTCGAGGAAATGTGCAAAATAAGAGGCTCCAAAACCAGAATGGGACCTTTTGGAAATGCCTTTTGGTGAGAAACAGAGTTTTAATATCTTTTATTTATCAGAAGTGAGTTTAAGAGGTAACTTGTGACACTGAAGCACTTTCTCAGGAGGAACACAGAGGCCATGAGAAGGATATTGCTGTCAGAGCAAGTCACAGTGGTGGCAAAGCAGAGCTAGATAACATTAAACTAGCAACAAGATGTAGGTTTTTTTCACATGGAGGATGACTAAACATGAGAAGAAACCATGGAGGATGTGGTGGATGTGGTACATTTTTCAGACCTCCACATCTCCAGATCAAAGTGGAAGATCCCCTTCAGATGCAAAGGTTATGTGAGCACATGTAGGGGCAGCCATGCCTTTGATACTCCAATTGTGTGAGAATGTGATATTGCCTGAACAGGGTAGTGTGAGCCACACTTTTACCACTGGATGTGTATTCAGACATTTTTGACACTAAATCCTCCCTGAGGGTATGATTTCTTCCCTCCAGTGTGTCAGCTGCATCTCTCTGAATGCTGGTTTTGATAGCAATAAACTGTGTGTCATCACTCATTTACTCCATGTTCACTGTGTCGTGTGCCAGCTTGGAATAAAGCAAGGAGAGACATCTTAATTTTAGGAGACTTCTCTGTAGACATCATGTTCCTGTAAAATTGCACACGTGCTGCTGGTTGCTGATGAAGGAACCAATGAAGTTTTTAAAGCATGAGTTTGAAGTGTTTGTCAAAAGAAACAGCAAATTACCAGCTGGTTTCTCAGACAGCTGGATGTGGGACACAGGGTGAAAAGCACTGAGAATAAATATGCATGGAAAGAACATAATAAAGCCCTGTCTTTTCTGCTAAACAAATCCATTTATTACTTGTATAAAATATTTATAATAGTATGTTGTAGGTTGCATTCAGCTTTCTTTTTTTTTCTTTTTTTTTTTGTAAAGGGGAAGGGAATAAATTTTCCTGCCAGACTCCCAAATCACCACTGCTGAGGAGATGTGCAGAAAACTACCAGTCCTGCTGTATATTCATGCAGCTCTGCAAGGCTTCCACCCAGGGGAAGAGTGGGTGCTAAGGGTGCGAGTGACCTGGGGCACTTAACAGCTTCTGAATTGTTTGACAGGGATGCAAACTCCTTCACCTCCAGGAAAGCCAGTTATGCATACTTTTATGTCTACTTCTGCTTTGCTCTCAAGGCCTTTGATTTTATCTTTAAACCAGCAGTGTTTATGGTTCTCAAGATGATCGTGTTCAGCTAAACAAGTTCCTTTGTCCCACAGTGTGGCTGACAAATCTGCTAGTGAAACAATTTTACTATTCAGCAACTTCAGTTCTGCCTCCAACTTGTTCTCTGTGCCTTTGAACTGCCACTGCTGCATTGATGCCTGCCATGGCTCTGCCTGCCATGCATGTCATTGCTATAGCCCATTAAAAGCAGTTGCAGCCGTGCTTACCACTGGCTTCCTCCTTCCTTTGAAGCCGCTTTCTTTGACTGGTCTTAATTAATGCATAAGCTGGGAAAGTGCCCTCTTTCCTCCTTTCAAGATGTTTTTGTTTCTTTGTTTTAGCTTCATGTCTTTGGCTGAATAGATGTTTCCAGTATGTTCTTTATGAAAATGAAAGGGAAAATGAAGCTTACACAACTTTTTTATTGGTGAAAGAAACCCAGGCCATGGTCTTTCTCTGACTGTGTTACCAGTGCGTGCTTTTTTGACTCCATTTCTTCCCTCTATTCAGGAAAGCCAAGTAAGATGATTAAAGTCTTCTTCCAACTCAAAGACTTTTGACAGCAAACAAAGATGGATCACTTACCAACTGAATGAATCATGTACAGGAAACCAAGGCAAGTGTTAAACATATTTACTAGGGGAATCAGTTAAGAATGGTATGCCAAAGATCTGCAATTAATTAACAGCAGTTCCCTGTACTGAAACAAGAGATTGAAAAGCTATTAGATAATTAGCAAAATTCTATAAAGCTGCATTCCTCAAAGCAGCCACAGATGCCGAAAGGAAATGCCGGACTGCCAGGCCAGATACCAACTTGTCAAGGAATTAATCATCTTGTTTAATGGCAAATACCTGTCCACGTGGGCAGCAGTGCAAGGAGCTGAAACAGTCTGAGCAGATGGAGCACTCCTCTCTCATCACTGCTTATTGTCAGGCTGCTGCCAGGCGTGCAGCCACCACCTTCCTCAGTTTCCTCATGACAGCCTAGGCGAGCTCAGCTCTTCCTCAGCTTCAGCCATTCCC